>JASDQU010500678.1:10550-23551 GCA_032191745.1 Picea mariana | reverse complement strand
GGGAGAGGTGTGGACAGCAGCCCTGCCACAGCCTACTAGCACTCCCGCCGTGGCTCGAACTGTAGGTTAATGATTACCTAGTTCGAGAGGATTCACGATGCCATGAAGGCAGACTGTGAAAGTCACTCACTATGATTCTAAGGGGTGCACAATAAGGCAAGGGCCTTATTCCTTAGAAACCCTTAGTCTCCCACAAGTTCACCTGGCGGAGTGTTGACTCCAGGGGTTATTGATGTCTACCAGTCAGTGAAGTTAGTGAGTGGCACCCTTGGAGCATGTGGTACATCCTGAAGGGCACGTCGCGCAAAAGAAACACAAGAAGCGAGTGGCACCCTCGGAGCACGTGGTGCATCCTGAAGGGAACATCGCGCAAAAGAAATGAATGAGGCGAGTGGCACCCTTGGAGCACATGGTGCGTCCTGAAGGGCACGTTGCATTGATGTTGATGAAAGGAACAAACCTAGATGGCCCTAAGGCATTTAACACATTAATAAATTATTAACCATTTTCTCTAATTAAATGTCGCCCAGTTCAGACTCTAAGTCCTAAGTCTAAGACTTCTCTAGGGTAAAATTTTTGTCTAACCTTAAGAAAAAGACCCTATCAAAATAAAAATAAAAATTTACACTAAAACCCACTTAAGTAATAGTTTTAGTCTTCATAAAAATTTTGGAGTAAAATGAAGAGAGTAAGAATTAAATTAAAACTTGTGGATTTAAAAAATTGAAAATAAGAAATTAATTCGTAACTTGTGAAAGTATAAAATGATATTAAATTAAAAACAAAAGGGAAAGATTAAATAGTGCAACTGCCATTTTGGCTCTAATAAAAAGGGGAAAGAAGGGAATAATAAAAATTAGGAAACTAAGTAATGGAGGAAACATAATAAAGGAAAGATGGGAACTTATGGTAAAAAGCGAGGTCAACATAGTAAGGAATCTGCAATTAAGAACCTTCTAAAATGAACTAATTTAGCAACTTCATTTTAGGGAAATTATTTAAACCTGAAAGGGAATCTAGGAACACCTAGGAGTAAATTTAGGAGCAAGTCTAGGTGGGTGAGGGAAATGAGACATTTAATAATTTTAAAGAAAATAATTATTGGAGGAAAGAGGGGGATGGATGACACTCGTGCGAAGGAGAATATTTAGAATATTTTTATTAAAACTTAATTTAAATGTGATTTAGGGAAAGTTGGAGGGGCTAAAAACTCTATAAAAGAAAGGGAAGATGAGGAAGAGGGGGATCGATGGTTAGTGTAACGTTATGCTGTCGGATTTGTGACTTGACTGATTGCTTGTGGGGAGTTGGGTTTTTCCAGCTTGGATAGGAGTGGTAGCTCGGCCTTGCGAGGCAAGCTGGGAGCTAGACGTACCATCTAGATAGTGTGTGGCCCCTTTGTGGCTCGGGGGGCTGAGGGGGAAGCAGAGTACCCCTAGCGTTGGCTGGGAGGTACTAGTGAGGTCTCGACGGTCGGCGAGCAGGAGCGGCATGGAGCGCACAGACTTCATTCGAGGCGGGCAACAAGGCAAATGTACGCTCGTTTATTTTATAGAGTATAATGCATTAGAAATTTAGGATGGGATCTGTATGATGATTTTAATGGATGAATTTTGTCTTAAGATTCTGTCGTTCAATTGATTTCCTAATATCATTGTGGTCAGTGTTCTAGCTAGGTTCTACTATTCCTTGGTTGGGACCTTTATGTTTCTGTGTTACTCTTGTGCTGTATTTTTCCCAGATGTGGTATTTTAGAATTTAAAGTATGGATGTATATATTACAGTCATTAACAATCTCTGTTATAGTTATATTGCATGGTTGTATGCACATGGAAGCGATGTAAACGTAGCACCTTTACCACTATGTGTTAATGTGGAGAAATTCTGTAAGAAGGGTTCATGTGTATAACCGTGTTCTTCCCTTAAAGAAAATAAAAAAAAAATACAAAATTTAAAAGGAGAAACCTGAGATAGAAATGGCACTCCCTGGCAGTTGCATTGGGTCCCATGACATGTGAATTTAAATTCTGGCTCGCGAATGCAGTTCCGGTTTTATCATTTTATAAAATGATTTCGGTGAATTTGTGCTGGATTTCGAAATACTTTGTGCTGTGATTTAAGTTGAGATTTTTTTTTTCTGTGGATTTGGGTCAATCAGCTTGATGGGGACGTTCTTCTGTCGGGACAAATCCCAGGTTACCAAAGTTGCAATTTTGTTTTTACATGACTGCCTGTTGTACTGGGAGGGGCGTCTTCTATTACTACGGACGTTGTATCGTTGTAGGCATATAAACATGACTGTGGGTGTTTTCTATATGTGACTATGGGCGTTTGAATCTACTGTGGTCGAAATCCATTAGTTTTTGTTGCTGTAAGCATATAAACATGACTATGGGCCTTTTTTGTATGTCACTGTGGGCATTTGAATCTACTGTGGTCGTATTCCATTATTTTTTATCATTGTAGGCATATAAACATGACTGTGGGCATTTTTTGTATGTGACTGTGGGCGTTTGAATCTACTGTGGTTGTTTTCCATTAGTTTTTATCGTTGTAGGCATATAAACATGACTGTGGGTGTTTTCTGCATGTGACTATGGGTGTTTGAATCTACTGTGGTCGTTTTCCATTAGTTTTTATCGTTGTAGGCATATAAACATGACTGTGGGCATTTTCTGTATGTGACTGTGGGCGTTTTGAATCCACTGTGGTCGTTTTCTATTTCTGCAGGCGTTTGTATCGCTTTAGGCAGTTAATATGACTGTGGGCATTTTCTGTTTATGACTGTGGGCGTTTTAAATCCACTGTGGTCATTTTCTATTTCTACAGGCATTGTATCACTATAGGCAGCTAGTATGACTGTGGGCATTTATTTTTATGTGGGCGTTTTCTATTACGGTTGGGTAGTAAGTTTATCATTACATGTTTTGTTGGGTAATTCCTCCTTCTATGCCCTGGTAATGTATATATGTCTTCGCCTACGGTATGTCCACAATAAACCAAGTAAATTATGATTTTCCTTTCGAAATTTGCTTGAGCGATATGTTTTTATCACCATTGTTATGAATCGCCTTCACCAGGCACTAAATGACATAAGCTGGCTAAGTCGTTGATAATTTTCAGAAAGGAAAGTTTTTGTAATAAGCCATTCTATTGCTTGCCAACATGCATGTGATGGCTAGTTGGTATTGTCTTTAATATTATACTATGTATTGTGTTGTTAACATTTAAGTCAGAATAAACTATTTTCATATATCTATTGCTTGGGATGTAAACGTTTCTCCTTCTTGGTACATGGCATTTTTAGTGATCTCTTAAAATGATAGAGTAACATAGGTCATAACAGAAAGCGATTCAAAATCATGAGTTCAACATATGGTCAAAGCTTATACTAATCTAAATATCTAATAGGGAATCTTTTGTTTTTCAGTCCTTCCAATCGAAGCATTTGAAATTGAGGTTTTGAATTTTAGTGTGTGATTTAAGATGACCAGTTTTGCATCATAGAAGCTTGAGGATTCGAGGTAATGAACAATAAATAAAGCTTGATAAATTTGTTTAAGTAATTTTTACTAATTCTAAGTTAGGAAAAGAACAACTATGAATAAGGCTCTATAATTTAAAATAAAATAAAAGAATCTTAATATAGAACTTTATGGAAAATCTTTTTCTTTAAATGACAAACTTTAAACTTAAAAATAATCAAACTTGCATATCCACAAAAATACCAAAACCTAAAATATATTGTCTTTCAATATTGATGTAAACTCTACTTCCAATATTCAGATTTTCTTACTGAGCTAGAATGCAAAAATTATTATAATTTGATATTGAATAAATGCCTATGAAAAATATATCATTATCATTATATATCATTAGGATATTTTAGTAATGTAGATGATATCTCATAAGGAAAGAGAGTGGTTGTGTCATAATGATTTTAGGTTAAGTAATGCTTATATATTTGGTTTCCATTATGGAGTTGGCAGTAAATAAGTTCAGGGTTGGGTTACCTTGTTAATGTTGCAAGTGGTCAGATGTGTGATTACCTTGTTGTTAAGTAATGTGCTTGTATTCCCATATTCTAGATGGATGGATGATGATTATTGTACTATTGTGCGATTAGACTTCTCGTCACAATTTGCATTTTAGATTTTAGACTTGTACACAATAGTAATTTATGTAATAATGAATGATGGATCCCCATATTTTCTTGCATTATAGATTTATCAATGATTATTGGACTAACAACCCTTGCACCATGTAGATAGAATGAATGTTTAATGCACCAATAAATATTGATGATGATGGATTGATTTAGAGCTATATTATTACTGCATGGTTAAATAAAGTTAATGTATGATGGTTAACAGTAAGAAGTAATCTCACTCTTGGTTAAATGGAATGTGGTTGATAGAACGAAACTTAGTTAATCATTGATATTGGTATATTTAGCATTTTTGCTTGGTATTGATGGTGTTAGGCGGGACATAGACACCTCCATGTTCCTCAGAACAGTCGTCAGCCCTGAGACCTTAAATGGTTAAAATCGATGGGAACCTGGGCTTGAGCGTTGCTTATGTGTCGTGGAGGTCCTAACCACTGCAGGGTAGGAAGGATAGGAAGTCAGTCTTTTATGGTCGATTGATTGTCGTTTAATGCTTGCAGTTACTTGTTGTGCGCCATATGTCGTCTTGTTGTGTTCATCGTTGTTGCTTCTTGTTAGTCGTTGGGTGGTGACATAGAGTCGAATGTGTTGTTGCCCCTGGTACATGCACGCACACAGTTTTAAAAACAAAACAAAAAAACATTCCACTTGTTATAAGAGGTTTGTCATCATAATGAGGGGGTTCGTTATAGGGACCGAAAGTTTCTTATTTGTGGCGATATATCCACGGTGTCAATTCTTGGAAAGGATTACTTGATCCCATGAACCCAAATCTGAAAGATGAGATTCTCAGATACTACGACGCATTTGATGAACTCAGATATCCAGGGTGGAAATTTGCTCAACTTTTCTACGACGCATTTGATGACAGAGACTATTCGGAATATTATGGAACCTGTAAGCACAGTAAACGATCTCTTTTTTGGAAACTGGGTTTTCCTCACTCGGTTTATCAAGAAACCAATTATATATACGCAAATACTGGTGTTTTAGGATCCTCTTTTGGCTACAAATCAATAGACAAAGTTGTTTGGATAGGATTTATTACGGTTTGCACGGATCCAAATGAGATAGAGACATTGGGATGACGTGACATAGTGATTGCCTGGCGAGGAACGAGAACAGCTCAAGAATGGATGCAAAATTTCAAAGACATATTAGTTCCACTTACCCCTACTCTAGTTCATGTCAATGTACAAAACAATCCGGATCCAAATGTCTGAATAGAAAAGGGATTTATGTCTTGTTATACTTCTGTGGATGAAGGCTCTGAAAAATGCAGTAGAAGCACCAGGGATATTGTAGTGGGCGAGATAACACGACTGGTGAAACAATACAAGGATGAGAGGTTGAGTATAACATTGACAGGACATAGCTTGGGAGTTGCACTTGCAACGTTAAGTGCATATGATGTCAAAGAGACGGCCAAGATGCACAATATGCCATTGCCTATACCTGTTACAGTGTTTTCCTTTTCTTCTCCTTGGCCTTTCAGTTCTGAGGATGGTAAACAAGCTCGATGGTAAGTTTAATTTTATTATAATTTTTTTTAATTTTAAATGTGTGTTTGTATTCGATATTCAATATCAAAATGTAAAACTTTACTATTAAAATTAAARTAAAACTAAACTTAAAATTAAAGTAAAACTAAACTTTCAAGTTTAATTTTATTATAAGTTATTTTAATTTTAAAAGTGTGTTTGTATTCGATATTCAATATTAAAATGTAACACTTTAAAACTAAACTTAAAATTAAAGTAAAACTAAACTTTCAAGTTTAATTTTATTATAARTTTTTTTAATTTTAAAAGTGTGTTTGTATTCGACATTCAATATTAAAATGTAAAACTTTACTAATAAAATTAAAGTAAAACTAAACTTTCAAGTTTAATTTTATTATAAGACTAAACTTTCAAGTTTAATTTTATTATAAGTTTTTTTAATTTTAAAAGTGTGGTTGTATTTGATAATCAATATTAAAATGTAAAACTTTACTATTAAAATTAAAGTAAAACTAAACTTTCAAGTTTGATTTTATTATAAGTTTTTTTAATTTTAAAAGAGTGATATTTATGCTAAACTGTTTGATTGAATACTACATGTACAGTTTACAGTGATAAATTTATCCTTTTATGATTAAAAATAGTAAGTCACAACCATTAGCTTGATCTTGTATTGTTAAATGAGTTTTTGCAACTCATTTATGTTAGTGTGTATGTACATGAATGAGGAGGACTTTGGATATAATTTATAGTTTTGATGGAATTTGCTTTTGTAAACTATGTCTATGGGTATGTATATGAATTGGGAGGAATTTGGATATAATTTATAGTTTTGATGAAATTTGATTTTGTAGGAATAAGTTAAGAAGGGATTCTACTAAATTTTATATTTTGTTTTGTTTGACAAGGAAACTTGCATTTATTTAAATGTGGATATGAAAGTTTTAAGTAATGAAGTTTAGAATAAAATTGAAATTTTAATAAGAGGAATATTTTTTTTTGAAATGTTGAATTTGAGATTAAAATTATGTTTACATTAAAAAGAAGCTAGTGATCTTGGATTATTGAAAAAATTGCACTTTCCAGAACATTATTATTCTATGTTGAGAAGGGAATATAGAAATTCGTTTCCATAATTGGTGTGCAATGGTATTAATCAACTCCTCTACCACCTATCAAATAAATGTTTTTATAGATATATTTTTAACCTAATTTGTTATTAGCATATGATTTTTCCATCGTGAAAATAATTATTTTCATAAGGAAAAAGTTAAAATCAAGATAGTTCTCAGTTTTAATGGAAATGTTGCATGATACCAAGAGACAAAACTTGGGTATTGAATTTTTCTATGCGCGTGTAACTTTGATATAGTTCAAAAATTTTGGTGGAATTTGATTCTGTAAGGGAAAGTAAGAGAACATGGTACTTTTAAATTTTTGGATTTCATTAAACACAACTTCATTTCATGGGGATACTTCTAGATCTATTGAAATGTTGTTAATTTTAGATTCTCAAGCATGAAGTACTTAAGTATGGACAAAGATTGAAATTTCAATTAGCAAAATATTGCATGTGAAATGTTGGACTTTAGATTAGTATTATGGTTACAAGCAAAAAATTAAACACTAGGGATGACACTATTATTCCCTAGGAAAATAATATAGTAACCTATTTTCCTTGATTATGCAACAATATGATCACCAATCAAATTCAATAACGTTTTGAGAGATCTATTTTTAGCTTTTGTTATTTGTAGCATATGATTTGGTGATATTGCTAGTATTATTCGTCATAGATTGCTTGAGTTTCTAGATTGATCAAACAAAAATAGATCTTATAAATACCCCTAAAAGTGCACTAAATGAATAGTTATCCCAAGTAAGAGGTGCATGTCTTCATCAATTGGGGTGATGGACAAGCACCCAATTCTCTAGGAGTAAACATTGTGTAGGTTGGGATATACACTCTTGGATTTGAAATTCCATATTATTACTCTATTGTTGGGTGGTTAATGCCTCCATCCCAATACAATTAGATACTAGTTATAATGTGTCTAGCACAACAAAAAAACTTAGTCTTGTATTAGCCATCTTCAATACCATTATATGTTAATGGATAAACATGCATATTTATCATTTGTATAGATATTTGATATTCAAGATATCCATTTTTCTTGAATTTGACAAACCTAGGATTGCCTATAAATAATTTAAAACAAACTATTACAATATTTATTTTAATTAAAGATTCAATCATCAATTTTTTCAAAGTCTAAGATTTGATGGCCACCTAGATGTCCTAAAACACAATGATTTGTCTCACCTAATTCTTTGTTAGATAATCCATATATGAATATTGAAGACTTGGCTTCCTCTGAAATTCCTTCAAGACTATAGTATCTATTTAAAAAACTCAATTATCAAAGTGCACTGGTATTGCCACCTTGGGGTTCTTGTTCCATTTAATCATAAGTCTTTAGATTATTTAAATTATATTTAAATAAAATTTTAAATGATAAAAAGTGATTATTTCTTATTTCAACATATTTATGAGTAATAAATATTGAAGAGATTTCATTTGAGATGATTATTGGTTTGACTAGTTTACAATCTTAAGAGAGGAGGGAATTTGCATTGGTTAGATAAAAAATCCTAAAAATTCTCATCTAGTTATGTTGTCTCTTTTTTATTTCAATGGATTTATGGGTGATCAATATATTGAGAGTATTTCCTTTGGATTGTAGAATTGTTGATTCTTTGTGATAAATATTGAAAATATTTTTTTTGGTTGTATATTGACTTTCCAAGTTTATAATTTTAATAGAGACCATTTACATTGAATTTTATATGGAAGATTTATTTGCAATAGTGGTAACGGTTTTTTATAAATTGCAAGCATAACAATTGAATGAGGATAAATTAATATTTGGATTTAAATCTGAGAAATCTAGCTCCAACTCAGTGTCCACTTCACTTTTGAAAACTATGGTCTCTTCCTCTTCTCTAGTTTTATGAATCTTGCCATTTGAGATGTCATGTATGTTAATTTATGGTTTACAAATGAATATTCAGATTTGGATTTAATGTTTGTTATTTTTTTATTTAAGTTTTGAGTCCATGATCACAGTCATAATTGCTATTCGCGGACTCTTATTGAATCAATAACCACAGTCATAATTACTATTCGCGGACTCGTATTGAATCAATGACTACAGTCAGACCTGCCATTCTCATTAGTTTAACGCTGAGATCCACAATGAAAATTTTCCTGGAAAGGAAATAAAACTGTATAAAACTTTGACTCAGACCTGCCATTCTCATTAGTTTTACGCTGAGATCCACCATCGACATTTTGATGGAAAGGAAATAAAACTTTGACTAGTGGCTTTGTCAAACTTTCCAGAGAGACTACAGTTGAGAAACAATGATTACTTGGTATGTGCACACGTTTTGGACTCCAAGTCAAATGTGATAATTTTGGTACAAATCCGTTGCTTCGATGGACGTGGATAGCATACGGGCATATTTTATTATTAATTTATTTGGCTAGCAACATTGAATGAAACGATCTGTGAATGCATATCACATGGATGCTTCTTATATTTATAAATTAACAGGAATCACGAGAGTGGTATTTAGTGTCTGATGTTGTGCTGAAGATATACATATGTTTTAACGCACACCACATAAGATGAATAGCAAGATATACATATGTTCCAATGCAATCAAAAATAAAAGTCTACATTCATAAGTAATATATCATAATGTTAATATTTTTTTAATGTGAAGTAATCTTTATATTAATATTAGTTTATTTAGTTTATTTTTTAATTTGTAAATATAAAAACTTTTTTCAATGAGGTTATTATAATATTTTCAATTTTTTTTTTATATTTTTATAAGGTTAAGTATTTTGTACTGTAATTAAAAGAATATGTGTTTTTTTTTGGAGGTTATATGTTTAAATCTAGAGGGGATAGTGTACATTCACATTTGTAAACTTAAATAGAGAACAACTATAATAAATTGACTTTGTATAAACTGCCTTTCATATAAGTGACAACAATCCCACAAATTAATGTTTAACATTGGATTTAGTAAAATAATTCAGTGCAATTAAGTTAGCAATGATACAATGAAAAATGATTTAATAATGTGATTTCAACAACTATAGAATGAAAAATGATCAATCAAAATGATGCATTTATTTAGGTATTGATATAATAAATGGTACATTTATTTTGGTATTGATATAGTAGAAAACAATTTAGTGCATTGATTTATTAGTTAGTTTGTGCATTAATTATGTGATGACATCACCTTGGATCATATTAATCTCAAGTTTATCCCTATATTAATTCTATTATAGATAGTAGTTTATGTAAAGGAGGATGAGATGTCACTAAATTATACTAGATACTAATCATATAATAGAAGATTCATTACAAATCAAATACAAGTTACAAAAAATTCATGAATTAACAAGAAATATATATTTCATCTTCCACAAATTTTAAATTAATAATTTTTCAACATGTAACAGACCTCCCGTTCGTCACGACGACGATCCTCTTAAAACAAGTGCAATTTTTTTTTGTGTGTTACAGGTGTGTGCGCGCGTGTACAAGGGAACCAAACACATAAAACTCTACGTCGCCACCCGACGACTAATAAGACGCAACAACGATGATCACAACAAGATGACATAGGGTGCACAACAAGTAACTGCAAGCATCAAAAGACAATCAACCGACCATAAAAAGACTGACTTCCCGCCCGTCCTACCCTGCAATGGTTAGGACCTCCAAGACACATAAGCAACGCTCAAGCCCAGGTTCCCATCGATTTTAACCATTTAAGGTCTCAGGGCTGGTGACTATTCTGAGGAACATGGAGGTGTCTACAACCCTCCCGACACAGGCAAACAATCCCACTAAGCTAAGGACTATCATCAGACCAACCCAAGGCAACCAACATTAACATCACAGTAACATAACCCTTCAATTGCAAGCGAGAATTAGAAATCAAAATCCAACATTGTGCATGGCGCGCAAACAAAAATATAAATATTTAAACATTTCTTCAATACAAATTAAATTACAAGCACGCAAGGTATCCGATAAACTATCTAGCAGTAACCAACTCAAGGCACAATTCCTTTTAATTTCTAGGCACGCTATTTGATCAATCAATCGTTAATTAATATCCAGGGCGGGTGAAGTGAGATACCTTCCGGGGTCTTTTAGGTAGTCACGCATACATCAAGTCATTGTAAACCATAACTACAATTTTTCAACTGGGAAGTTTTCAATAAAGACATGACTAAAACGACTGCAACTCATAATACACCCTGTCTAGCTTATGCATTTAGAGAGTTTATTCTCCATTAAAAACGGTTTCATCATACACCCTTAACTAACGTAAAACATAAGGCATGTATATACTTTTTATCATTCATTCCTAACTAGCATAAAACATATAAATAATCTGTGATATCATTACCATAAATGATGACCACATGATCATGTACATCGCCATGAATATTAGTATTAACATAAGATATTACACAACATTACATTAATAATGAATTTACCTCACATTAACATCCCATTACATCCCAGATCCCTATATTAACATCTCACTAACATTTCATTCCATTCCATTCCATCCCATTATATCAACTTCCATTGCTTTGTATTAACATTAATTAAAACATTAACTGAATTAAATAGCTTGCTATTATTAAATACTAACCAAATAATTAAATTGTTGTTACCTTTATTGCTGTCATAAAATAATTCTCAATCTGCCCTCTAATTCTAATTTCATCCAACTAGCCACTAATCTGCTACATTAGTAAAATCTTAAGGTAAAAGTAAAAGTTTAATGCAAAGGTAAAATGCTTAACGTAAATGTAAAGCCAATGGAGTGGTTTTTTTTTGTTTTTTTTTTTTTTTTTTTTAAATCTGAAATATTCCGAGAAGGTCCATGCCATTATTGATTATAATATTAATAAAAGAAAAACATCCATTACTATTATAATGAAAATGAAATTGTAGAGTCATGAAAAAAATAATAATAATTATGGTGAAAAAAAAACTTGTATCTGAATTGGGGCAAACGACCTTCGATCCAACTGCAAAAATCTGTGAATTAATGACTGAGTTGTCAACTAAATGCGAGGTTTTGATTTTCCATTAGATAATAAATTGGCACATAAGTTTATTGCGTAAGGTAAATTTTTTCCTGGGGATGAATGCATTGCCAAACCCACCAGCGTTATGCAAGAATGTCAGAACTGTGGAGCTAAAAGAACTCGCCGTCAAGTAAGGGAAAGAAAATGCAGACATCAAGGGCAACATAGGGCGCGTGCCGTAGTTCATGATTTCAAGTAGCAGTCAGAAATGGCATAAAGTCTTGGTAGTGTCATAAGTAATTTCGGCAAAAGGCTGATCGGTCTGTAGTTGTCCGCAATCTGCATTGGTTCACATCCCAAGAAGGCTACTACCAGGCTCCCCAATCGTAGATGGTTTAATTAAAAAAACGTATGGTTCAGGCTGTAAAATTCAGGCGAGTTTCCCAGCTCACGCTCGTCATGAAATACACTCGAAACGTAGAGGATTATATCACAAATCAAACGCAGAGTTCAAAGTGTAAGGCGCAAGGGTTTTGATGGTAAAAACCCAGGCTCAGGAAGGAAACATAGAGCTCCTGGATGTAATTAATCATCCGACTCAGTTGAAATTGATGAACGGTCATGGGGCGGGCATTCAGTGAGCCAAATTTGCCCTGAAGGTAAACAAAAGCGAAGATAAAAACCACCGTCCAGAAAGACATGGTAGACAGAGATCTTAGACAAGCAAGGCATTCATGGGCCACACAAAAAAATCACCATTCTGACAGGGATGGCAGGCATCGTTTGTTTTTCTCCCCCCCTTTTTTTTTTCTCTAGCGCCCAACGGAATTGCCAGAGGGGAGGTTCTTCTATATCAGACTTACTAGGCAGTAGGCCAGATCGAAATTTTCCAATGAAACTGCCTGTGATGGAAGGGAACAAGACAATTCGCCAATCACCCATCAAGCACGAAATCATTTTTCTTTAACTGTATGAAAACGGAGGTAAATAACTTCAATTTCAGATGTAAATGACAATAGAAAAATTTATTCTCTCACAACAACGGAGGCAAGTAATTTAATTATTAAAGGCATTATGGCCAGTTCTGATACAAACTACAATAAGCAAATTTTGAGCATAAAAATTTCAATTTAACGGGTTCATTACCAATTTCTAAATGAAACATCATTACCTAAATTAGCTGCACCCATTTTGA
>JASDQU010500677.1:120379-131090 GCA_032191745.1 Picea mariana | reverse complement strand
TTTTTCACTTTTCTCTTGTGAAAGATGCTCTCTTCATCTTGGCTCTGATACCATGTAAATTTTTAAGCCATTATTATAGTTCTTTGCATTTCAATATATAACAATAGCATAAGATAGAATCACTGAGAAATACACAATCACAAGAGACACATCATTTATCCTGGGAAACCCTCATGGGGTAGAAAACCTAGCAAAACTTCCTTACTATAGATAGCCAATACAATGCCAAGAGATAACTCAAACAAGTATAGAATGTCCTCTCCCAAAGATGTGACTCTGTCCCTCTCTCTTCTCCAACTGTATCTCTAAAACTTGTCTCTCAATGAACAAGTGAGTGTGTGTCTAAGTGAGGCTATAGCCTCCTTATTTATACAAGACTGGCGCATGTGGGAGTGTCCTTTCACTAGCAGGGCTGACTTCTTCTCCTGGGTGGTTATAACCACCTTTGTTATATTCTGGGGCCTCTTTGATATATTCTGGGGCCGACTTCTTCTTTTGACTATTACAATTATACTATGACCAATCCTCAAAAGGGGATTTGGTCCTTTTACAATAGGCGACATCATCAATCCACAATGGGGATTAATCCAATGAATAATATATCAAATAATAATAAGAATACACTTTGCATTTACATTATTTCAACATTTCTGACCCAAATAAAATCACATATAAATTCCTTTGGAGTGCCAAGTCTCTTAACCATGTTTGATATGTCGACACATGGCCTTGACGCCAATGGTACAGACCTTCTCTAGGATTTGTAGCTTCAGGACTTTCTTCCCTTTGCACAACAACAACCCAGTTCTCATGGACTGTCGAACTTTCGAATACTTGTTTATCTATGGACACGTGTCCTTGACTATCAATGGTCCATATTCTCTTTGGAATTCGGTGAATTTTCCTCCTCCACGACAGATGCCTAAAACATGTCAGAGGAGCGAAGTCTGAAGGAATTAAAGTTTTAATGGTCGCTCTACTTACCTCGATCCAATGGATGAGAGAGAGTTTTTCTTATTTTGAACAAATCTCATCCATCCTTCTTGAAATAAAGGGATTTATCCTTACCTGCATGCTCCTCCTCCGATCGAGGACTTAATCCAATAACCCAGATTGAATCTTGCAGCTAATCCAGTGGTTGTTGTAGCTTATCCTCTGTTAAAAATTTACTCCCATTCAAATGAAGGATTTATCGAGCTCTCAAAGGCTCGGCCTTTGAATTCCTCCTCTGCAGGGGTGATCCCTTGGACTCTGCTTGCATTTTGGAAAATGCTACTTCTCCTGAGCTTCAGACTTAGGAAAAATATCCCACATACTCCTTGTGCTCTCTCTCCTATGAAATTAAGGACTTAGAAAAATCTCTTGTGCACTCCTCGATATTTCTCTCCTCTGATCTTTATCAACACTTGATGAATTCTCAACCCTATGCACTCCTTGCACTCACCTCTGTGTAATTTTAGACTATCTCTCTTGAGCTTTCAAACTTGTAGATGGTTCGGCCTCCACACACCTTACATTGTCTATGTGCACACTTGCACTATTTATCCTGATCTTGTAATTTCTTTGAACTTCACATGGGTCTTGGCCCTTTGTTTTCTAAATGATTTATGTGGCCCTTTTGGCACTCATGCTCTTCCTCCTGAAATTTTTCGATTCCTCTAGGTTTCAAATGGACTTGTCCCTTTTCTCCTTCAATAAAGCCTTATGCTCTCTTGGAATCACGATGCTCTTTCCCCTGAGCTTTGGAACTTGAAATACTTTTCCTATGGTGCACTCCTTGCGCTTACCTCCTCCTTGATATTTTACACTACTTCAAGTGTAGGCACACTCCTTATTCTAGCTCTGTGCACTCCGTGGACTATCCCTTCTGAGCTTGTGACTCATTCTAGTGTTCCCACCTAACACACTCTTACTGAAGTCAAAACATATTTCTACCGCACTCCTTGCACTGGCTTCACATAGTTTTTCCAAAAACTCTGGTGTGCACTCCTTGCACTAGCCTTGAGATCCCCAAAAAACTTAGAAAACTATAGACATGGAATTCCATCTATTCCTGCAAAGGGAACATTCATACATCCATGGAATTCATACATATGCATAGTAACCATTCAAATAGATTCAGAAAACACATATAAAACACACAAAGAATCACATGCAGGGAAATATGTGTTTGTATTAAAACTGAAGGGTCTTTACAATGTGTACAAGACTAGACTGCAATAGAGTCTCACCTTTGTCTCTCCTCTCCTCTCTTCTGTATCTCCTCACCTATTCTCTTTAGATATCTCTTCTAATGAAATCTCAATACAATGATCTTTTTACAAAAGAGGAGCTTCTCGAGCCTTCCTCGCCTACTTACATTAAACTACATTTAATTGACATCTAGTCCAAATCGGATCTAGATCATCTTCTTGTCAACCATTAAAGAGGAATTTACATTCAACATTACACATTACAATACTTCATCCCTCCTTGAGCCTTACAACATTAATTTTACATTAAATTTGAGATTTAAACTAAAAAATGAGAATGTTGGTGCTTCTATCTCCTTGGGATCCTCTCCCTCCTAGTTCATTGTTGCACTATTTGTTGAAACGTTATTGAGTTAGAGTGATGCTCTTGCATCATAATCCTCTTCTAAAAAAAATCATGATCTCTTTCTCGTGGCTCCTTTGTTGTTGTTGTTGAGATCCTCATGGGTCCCAAACTTCATTCTGGTGTTGTCCACCTACTATTATGCCTTACTATTGTTACTGTTGTTGTCCTCTTGTTTATGTAGGATATTCTCCGAGTATCCAGATCTTATGTTGTAGTGCCCCATTTGGATTTCCACTACAGTCGCCTCTTGTCAGCCTCCACCTGTCATTGATTGTTTCTTTTGTTGACTTCGACATCATCCTTCTTATCTCCTCTATCTCTGCATCCATCTTGTCCTTGGTTTGGATTCTCTCTGGCATTTTGTTCTGGTACATATCCTCTTCTTCATTCTGATATCCTATGTTGACTTCATCCCCTGTGAAATTGGCTTGCCACTCCACTGCAAACTCTAATTCTGCAACAATACTACTAAGTTGTTGCTCAACCATCTCCTCTGAGAGTGTTATTTCTGTCAGTTCCTCTACTCATTTGTTATCTCCTTGTGATGGTATGAGTCCAGCTTCATCGAGATGATCCTTAGGATGGAATTATTCTCCTCTCTTCATGACCGCATCCTTCTGGAAGGCTTCCTCTATATCTATATTTCTTAACCAATCCTACAATGTTTTCAACTCCTTCTCCCACTGAGTGATCATTTTATCTAAATGCTCCTCTTCCTTCATCTCTTGGGAAGATTTTAATGTCTTCTCTTTCTCCTTCATGACAGTTGTTGCTTGTTGTCCTTCTTCTTATGCACTTGCAACACATGCATTTTTAGTTGTAAAAATATTTGGCTCGATGGACTCTTCCTCGGATGCCTCCTGCATCACCTCCTCATGTGCAACATACCCACTAGCCTCTACTGGCATACTTGGTAGGAATATGCGGATTTCCCCAATGATCAGAATGCACCTCTTATCCTTCTTCTCTCTTGTTATCACTCCTTGTTGATATGAACTCTTCTCTTAGTTCTTGAGACCCTCATACAGTCTCACTTCATCTTTCTTTCCCACCTGGCAACTTGAATTTTCCTTTCTTCCCTCCTAGCAGTCTACGAGATCTTCGACTGATCTCTTCTTATTTCCCTCTTGTAAATATGAAATATCTTCGGTTGATCTCTCTTCCTCATCACAAAGGCTTTCTCCACTTTCTGGCCTACAAATTCAAACTATTTCCTCCTCTATGTCACTGAGGTTTTAAACTCTCTTTAGCCACCTCCTCGGTATCTTCTTCTGCTTCCTGGAAATCAATTGTTGGATAGGCCACTTCACCTTATGCTTAATTCTCCACTCATACCTCCATATTCCTTGCACTTCTTATTTCATTTTATACATAAAACTTTTGAGCCTCTCTTGGGTCTCCTTGAGCTGTTTATCCATCTCTTCCTTTCTCATCTACTTGCGGTCTCCCCTCGAACCTTGTCTATGGCCTTCAATGGCCATTTTCTCTTTTTCCCTTTCTTCTCTTTGTCCACTATCTGAAAACATATTCCCACTCTGAAAAATATCATTCGTTTCTTTCTATCTATAGACAAAATGAATCTCTAATACCATATTAGACAAAATCATTTATGAGCTATTATACCATATGATGCAAACCCCCACCTTCCCCTGGGGCTTGTGTGACCTCTCGGTCTAGGATTGTTCATTTTTGGAGTTGAACCATCTTGCAGATCCTTGTTGGGTCCTCTCTTAATGTTCACAAGCCCTTTAATTTCCTCTTCCATGTCCCACAAAGACTCGCAAATGCTCTCTCTCTAATCCCCCTTACCTTAAAAATAAAATTCAGGCTCTAGCACTTTGTTTTAGCAAAAGTCACATTCAACCACAGGGTTAAACTAAGGCACTACTTTGACACTCTGGAGCTTCAAGATCCGGGATATTTTCTCTCAACACCTTCGAGAAACTTCAAATGATGAATTGACGAACACCCGAACATCTATGGGATCAACAATCCACAATCCTCAAACTGATCTACGACTCATAGAAAACTTCAGGGCTTTGGGCTTTGGGAGGTTCCCCTGCTCCAACACAACATACTCAAAACCTCAAGAAATATGAACTTGCAAATATCCAAATCAAAAAATAGGATCAACAATCTAAACTTGGCGTCAATATCTATGGATCACAGGGGTTTCGGGACTCCAGGCTTCGGGAGTCTTCCCTGTTTCATATGTGCAATACCTATGAATACATGAACTCTGAATATGCGGATCGAATGGTATTTGTCCACTTCAAATCGATGGTATATGATTTCTCTGGGCTCTAGGCTTCAGATATTTTCATGACACAACACTCCAAAATCTCTAAACATCGAACTAGCAAATTCTTCGGAGGCTCACAGATCAACGGTCCACGAATTCCCAGTGGCTAACATTTGTGATCTTATTCGGAACTCCAAGCTTCGAGAGTTCTTTATACTTACCACCACTAATCCTCTGGATTTTTGAACGTCAAACTGGCGAAGGGCTAGGATCCATGGTCCATGTGTCCTTTCCAACAGATGACCTAGATCTACATCGGGCTTCGGGAATTTCTGACCCAAAAAAACTCACATCTAAATTCCTCTAGAGTGCCAAGTCTCTGAACCACACTCAATCTGTCAACATGTGGCCCTAATGCCAATGTTAAGGATCTTCTTTGGGCTTCATAACTTTGGTACTTTCTTCCCTTTTCACAACAACAACCCAGTTCCATCGAACTTCTAGATACTTGTTTATCCATGCACACGTGTCCTTGATAGCCGATGATCCACATTCTCTTTGGACTTTGGGACTTCAAATAATTTTCCTCCTCCATGACACACACCTAACAAATGTTAGATTAGTGAAGTTTGAAGGACTTAAAGGTTTAATATTCACGATTCTTACCTGGATCCAATGGCTGAGAGGGAGTTTGTCTTCTCCCAAACAGATTTCATCCACCCTTCTTGAAACAAAGGGATTTCTCCTTACCTGTGCACTCCTCCTCCTATCTGGAACTTAATCCAATGGCCCATATTGAATCTTGCAGGCAATCCAATGGATGTTGTAGCTCCTCCTCTACTACAACTTCACTCCCCTTCAAATGAAGGATTTCTTGAGGTCTCAAAGGCTCGGCCTTTGACTTCCTCCTCTACAAGGTCGATCCCTTAGACTCTGCACTTAGGAAAAATATCCTTAGGAAAAATATCTTAAGCTTGAGACTTAGGAAAAATATCCTGTGCACTCCTTACGCTTTCTCTCCTTTGAACTTAAGGACTTAGAAAATTTTGTTTCACACTCTGCTAGCTTTCTCTCCTCCAAGATTTATCAACACTTGATGAATTTTCAACCCTATGCACTCCTTGCACTCGCTTATACGTAAGTTTAGACTATGTATCTTGAACTTTCGAGCCTGTAGATGGTTCTACCTCTGCACACCTTGCATTGGATCTTTTCACACTTGAACTATTTCACCTGAGCTTGTAATTTCTTTGAACTTCAAAGGGGTATCGACCCTTTGTTCTCCAAATTATTTCTTGTGCCCTCATGGCACTCATGCTCTTCCTCATGAGATTTTCCGATTCCTCGGGGTTTCAAAGGGACTTGGTCATTTTCTCCTTCAACAAAGGCTTCTTCCCTCCTGGAAGCACAATGCTCTTTTCCCTGAGATTTGACACTTGAAATACTTGGCCTCTTGTGCACTCCTTGCACATTCCTCCTCCTTGAGATTTTACACTACTCCGAGTGTAGGTGCACTCCTCGTGCTTTCTTTGTGCACTCCTTGCACTATACCTTTTGAGATTGTGACTTGTTTCGGTGTTCCCACCTGGAATGCTCTTCCTAAACTCAAAAAAGAGTTCTATCACACCCCTTCCATTGGCTTCATAGAGTTTTTCCAACAACTCTGGTGTACACTAATTGTACTAGCCTTGAGAGCCCCAAAACACTCAGAAAACTACAGACAAGGAATTTTATCTATTCCTTCAAAGGGAACATTCATACATTCATGGAATTCATACATATGCATAGTAACCATTCAAATACATTAAGAAAACACATATAAAACACATAGATAATCACATGCAAGGAAATCTAGATTTGTATTAAAACTGAATGGTCTTTACAATGTGTACAAGACTAGACTGCAATAGAGTCTCAACCCTTTCTCTCCTCTCCTCTCCTCTCTATTTCCTCACCTATTCTCCCATGATCTCTTTTCTAATAAAATATCAATATAATGATATTTTTACAAAAGAGGGTATTCTCGAGCCTTCCTCACCTACTTACATTAAATTGCATTTAATTAACATTTAGATTATTGTCTGAATTGGATCTAGATCATCTGCCTGTCAACCATTAAAGGTGAATTTACACTCATCCTTACACATTGCAATAACTCATCCCTCCTTGAGCCTTACAACATTAATTTTACATTAAATTTGAGATTTAAACTAAAAAATGAGAAAGATGGTACTTCTCTCTGCTTGGGATCTACTCCCTCCTAGTGCATTGTTGCACTGGTTGTTGACGCACTATTGAGTTGGAGTGATGCTCCTGCATCATACGTGTTAATTAATTATCTATCCAAATACACTTTAATGATAAACAACTTGAAAATAACTGATCGGAAATAGAACAAAAATATTGAAGTCACATGCACAAGTTTGATAATGGAGTTCACCCAATTTGGGCTATGTCTCTAGGTCCGCTTCCAATAGAGACCTCTTTATTAATGAAAAAATGATTTCATTTTACAATGACCTTTTTACATGTTGTTCAAACTCAGAAATAGAGTCCACCATCGAATTCATTGAGAAAGTTTGAGAAAAATGACTATAAAGTTCATAAAATTCCATGTCGAAACCCTGCGACATACATTACGGTCCAGCATGCATGTCTAGTTACCCACAGAAACAAAATTCAAGACATCGTACTATTCAATTGATGTGTCTCATTTTCCTCGATCTGTGTTCCAATTAAATAGAGAGCAAACCCTAACCTTTCATCCAAAATTTATGGCACACTTTATTTATTTGTTAGGCGGGTTCCATAACAAACTTGCACCTTTGGTGAAATGGTTATGTTGTTGGCATATATGTGGCAAGACGCAAGATCAAACCCCATCGAACTTGGCATATTTTATGGTGTTTTTTGAAACCATATTTTATAAATAACATATGTGTGGTAATATTCATATAGTTTCAACAACCCCGTGCACAAATATAGTGTATGGTTATAAGGTTTTCAAATTAACGATGGAATGCGGGCTATATCCCTCGGTCCTTTTTCCGTTGAATGAACCTTTAGATTAATTCAAATATATTCATTTCCATACATGGTTAAGGGGCAATCGTATGGTGCAACAATTATACCGTTGTCATTGGTGGGAGGGAGACCCAGGTTGGATCCTTTGGGCTGCAATTTTTTTTTAACTTGAACCTTACCCATTAATAGCCAATAGGAGGCTGCCATGTGGCAACCTCTCATTGGTCTATCTCTGCCACATTTCAACATAAGATTGATCCACATGTATGTATGGTATGCCACATCAAAAGCTCATTCATACGTATAGTGTCTCATGTGGCACCCCATGGTGTGGTCAAGTCAACACCGTATGGTCGTATGGCCATGCCATATGTAACCCTTTCAATGGTGACATGTGTCTCCTTTGACCCTATTGACTTTTTCATTTTTTTCTTGGTTTTGACCTAAACTTTGACCGACCATATATTTTGCACACAAACTCCATTTGAGACGATTTTTCCTCCATTGGAAATCTATCACCTAACTATACACATTGATGTTCTTTTCAAGAACATTTTTTGAGATTTTATGAACCTTTCTAGAACTCTGTGAGAGTTCTTGTAATATCCTTAGGCCGAACCCAATTGTAAATGTAAATACAAATGTATGTAAACTAGTGGGTTGTTTGACATCATTTTTATATGCACCTTCCATGGTATAGTGTGTGCATGTACTACGTAGTAAAATGATAAAGCGTGCACATTCCAGGATACCGCGCATGGAAAATTAAATGTGCATGATTTTGAGGCCAAAGAGCCTTTTTGTATATGCTATGTTTGTTGGCAAATATTCCACAAACAACGAGTGCGTATTGGCAAAAGACAACGAATCAATGAATGGTTGTCATTGATGGCAACAGACAGCGGATTAGCGAATGATGGAGGTCATTGATGGCAAGCCTGTATCAGACAGAGATCCCATTGCAACAAGCTTTCATGATTCAATAGTAGTCAATGGATCATCAAAAATGAATCTGGATCGTTGATTCAAGTCTGTATCAGAGTTTCGGGCTTCACGATTTGGAAGTGACAAGAACATTGAATATTAAAAATGCCAAAATCATGATATGCGATATGGCGATTGAATCATAGCCGTTAAATCAAGTAGAGATCGGGACCGTCCACTTGGAGAGGACGCGTGTCAGATATTGGGCACCACCGGGAGAAGCTCGACAGGAGGCTTCATCGGAGAGTCGGGGATCGGGACTTTGAAATGTCCAATTCACTTGACAACGAGAACCCCGATATCGCGATATGCGATTTCACAATTTAATCACAGCTGTTAAGATGAGAAGTGATCTAGACCGTTGACCCGACTCACGTCAGCAGACACGTCAGCAAACTTAAGAACTCGTGGCACAACCAGGCAATGACAAGTGTCAAGTTGAATCAACACTTCAGGCACATGTAAGTCACGAATCAGAGTGACACGTGGCAGTATTCAACACGTGTCAATACACGTGTGACGTCAACAGATGGATACCATATTGGAGTTTCGGGGATCGAGACTTGGGAAGGTAAAGAACTCAATGCAACAAGAACCTCGATATCGTGATATGCAATATGGCGATTCAATCGCAGCCATTGAATCAAGAATGAATCTGGACCATTGGTTCAACTTAGTATCGGAGTTTCGTGAATCACGATATGGAGAGGCAGAAGAAACTATGCAACACTTACGAATTCGTGATATGCGAAATCGCAAAAGTGCCTTACACATAAAACCCTGGTCACAACTCTTGGTCACGGGAAGAGAAGGAGTCAAGAATAAATTTCATTTCGGAGGTTCGGAAATCACGATGTGAAAGTGTTGAGACTTGGGCAAAGAAATGACGAAATGCCAAAACATGATTTAAATGGCAAGAATAATAAGATTATCCAACGATGCGGATAAGGTTTGAAAGTGATCGGAGGGCTACTGTTCTTCCACGCACACTTAATACTTTCAGTTACGAATCTGTTAGTAAAACTCGTGATTGCAAATCAGTTGTCAATCATTTTTTGCGTTTCATTTGGCTCGACAGTTGTTGTCAGTTTTCCCAAGGAGTTGGGAAGTTGAAACGTTGTGCCTGCATGTATAAAAGAAGATGAAATAGACTGTGTCGTGCTAGCTGTTCGGAGGAGGAAATGAATGAGATAGTAAGGAAGAATACAGAAGAGGATGCATGATAGGAAAGGATGCAGATGTGAAGAGTAAAATGAAACGCAGAGAAGAATAGCAGAGGAAGAGAAAACGATAGAGCAGAGCACAAGCAGAGCAGAACGATAGAGCAAGCAGACAAAGAGTAGAATAGCAGAACAGATCAGACTTACAGAACAGAGAGAGGAAGGTAAGAATTGATTTATCTGAGAAATTGTCTGTGTATTCATTATCTTTATAAATTAGCGAGGTAGGGAGGTGCTCGGGAGGACTGTTGTCCTCAGAGGTTCAAGTGGGCGCTTAAACATGAGGAGTTGTAGCTTCCATCTGGTTGTAGCCAGAGAAACCAAGGTGGCAGGGTGGTGCTAGGGAGAACAAGTGTTTTCTGTTATGAAAGTTGGAGCCTGTGTAACTGGAAGTTGGTGCTTCCATCCAGTTGGTGCTGGAACATTCAGGAAGTTGGTGCTTCCATCCAGTTGGTGCTGGAATACTCAGAGAGTTGGTGCTTCCTTCTAGTGGGTGCTAGAGAAACCAGAGAGTTGGATCTATCAAACAAGTTGCAGCTTGTAAAACAGAGGTAGCAGCCTCAAATTGAGTTGGTGCTCAATTATAAATGATGTACAGAACTGCAAAAGACTTCCTATCATTTCGAAGAAGAAGAGGTTTTCT
>JASDQU010500677.1:88930-110554 GCA_032191745.1 Picea mariana | reverse complement strand
AAACAATGTTTAGTTGAATTTAAAATAGGAGGATATAAAGATGAAATATTATGTGATGTCATTTCCATGGATGTTTGTCATCTATTGTTGGGTAGACCGTGGCAATACGACATGAATGTGATTCATGATGGGAGAAAGAACATGTACACCCTGGAGAAGAATGGTAGGATGCACATGTTGTTGTCGATTAAGGATAAAGAGGTGAAAACAGAGGTGAGCAACACTGTACTTCTCATGAGTGGGAAGGAACTTCTTAAAGAGGTTAAGAAGAAGGAAGATACACAATTTATTTTGGTCAGGAAGCCTATAATTGTTTTGACCAGTACAAGAGTGGATGATTTACCAGAGGAAATCCAGGAGTCGTTGGAAGAGTTTATTGACATAGTAGTGGACGAACTACCTTGTTTGTTGCCACCTATCAGGAGTATAAGCCATCATATCAACCTTATACCTGGAGCCAGTTTGCCAAACAAAGTAGCATACAGGTTGATGCCACAGGAGAATGAAGAAGTCAAGAGACATGTATAGGACTTAATGGACAAAGGATTGAGTAGAGAAAGCTTGAGTCCATGCACTGTTCCGACAGTGCTCAGCCCAAAGAAAGACGGAGGCTGGAGAATGTGTATAGACTCAAGGGAGATCAATAATATTACCATTAGATATAGATTTCCATTACCAAGGATGGACCACTTGATGGATTGCTTGAGTGGAGCAATATCTTTTTCAAAGATTGATTTGAAAAGCGGGTATCATCAGATTCAAATGAGAGAAGGTGATGAATGGAAGACAACATTCAAGATGAATGAAGGGATGTATGAATGGCTTGTCATGCCATTTGTCTTAAAAAATGCACCCAATACTTTCATGAGGTTGATGAATGAAGTCCTGAAGGATTTCATAGGGAAATTCGTCATTGTATATCTTGATGATATATTAATTTTTAGCAAGACAAAAGCAGAGCATTTAAAGAATTTAGTTGCATTGATGAAGAGATTACAAGAAGGGAAATTGTTGATTAATATGAAGAAATCATCATTTATGAGGACAAAACTCATTTATTTGGGTTTTGTTATCTCTATGAATGAGTTGAAGATGGATCCCGAAAAGGTGAATGCAATTAAGAATTGGCCATTGCCGAAGAGCGTGTTTGAAGTTCGAATCTTCCATGGTTTGGAAAGTTTCTACAGGAAATTCATCTGAAACTTCAATGGAATTAGTGCACCAATGATGGACATGGTGAAGAAAATACACAAACCTTTTCACTGGACAGAAGAAGCAGAGAAGAGTTTCAATCTGTTGAAGAAGAAGATCACAGAACAACCAATTCTGGTTTTTCCGGATTTTAGCAAGACATTCCAGGTCAAGTGTGACGCGAGTGGATTTTAAATTGGAGAGATCTTGAGCCAAGATGATAGTCTGATCGCATACTTCAGTGAAAAACTAAATGAAGCAAAGATCAAGTACTCAACATATGACAAAGAATTTTATACAGTCATACAAGCACTGAAAAAATGGAGACATTATTTTGTTCCCAAAGAGTTTGTTTTGTACAGTGATAATCATGCTTTACAATTAGTGACTCAACAGGAGAAGTTGAACCAAAAACATGTTAAATGGGTTGAATTCATGCACAATTTTACTTTTGTAACTAAGCATGTTTTTGGAACTGCTAGCAAAGTTGTTGATGCTTTGAGCAGGAAATGTTTACTTATGCGGGAATTCAGAGTCAAGACTTTGGGTTTTGATAACCTCAAGGAAATGTATAGGGATGATCAAGACTTCAAGGAGGTATATGAGGTGTCTGCGAATCCAATTCTCAGGGACAGAAGCCAATGGACCGATTATATGATCCAGGATGGATTATTATTCAGGGGAAATCAATTATGTATTCCAAAATGCTCCATGAGGGAGAACCTGTTGAAAGAAAAACACAGTGGAGGATTGGCTAGACACTTCGGTCATGATAAGACGTTCTCAAGGTTTAATGGCTCATACTTTTGGCCAGGGATGAGAACACATGTTAAGAAATTTGTGGACAGATGCAGGATTTGTCAGCACACAAAAGGGAAAAGACAGAACATAGGGTTATATCAACTATTACGCATACCAGAAAGGTCGTGGAACGTAGTGCTCACGGATTTTATATTGAGACTGCCAAGAATGCAAAGAGGATGTGATTCGATCTTTGTGGTAGTCAACAGATTTTCAAAGATGGCACATTTTATACCATGCCAGAAAACTAGTGACGCAACTCATATTGTAAACCTGTTTTTCAAGTAAGTCGTCAGACTTCACGACTTGCCAAGGAGTATCATTTCTGATCAGGATACCAAGTTCGTTGGACATTTCTGGAGGACCTTATGGAAAAAGCTAGGGACAATTTTGTATTTTAGCTCAACGTATCATCCTCAGATGGATGGATAGACAGACATCGTAAACAAAATCTTGGGAGATTTGATAAGAAGCTTAGTGACTAAACACCACAGTCAGTGGGATCACATTCTACCACAAGAAAAATTTTCTTACAATGACTCACTCAACAGAAGAACAGGGCAGAGTCCATTCCAGATTGCATATGGAATGCAGCCAGGGGGGGTTTCTGAATTGAAATATGTGTAACAAACTAAATTTAGAAGTGCTAGTGCAGAGAACTTTGCAGAAGCAATGAAGGAGCTTCACAGCTGAGTTAAGGAGCGATTGCAGAGTTCAAGTCAAGAATATAAGCACAGAGCAGATCAACACAGGTGAGAACTTCAATTTGAAGTTGGTGATCTGATTCTTGAACATATGAGGAAGGAAAGGTTCCTAAGGGGAACATATAATAAACTGAAGATGAAAAATATTGGACCGTGCAAGGTCATAAGAAAATTTGGGGCAAACGCATATGAGATTGAATTACCCGATGGGGTCAGAATCTCACCGATATTCAATGTTGCAGATTTGTACCCTTACTGAAATGAAGAAGCAGGAGTATAAAATGAATAGAAAGAGGTTCAATGGACCAAACAAATTCTTGTAGCTGAAAATTCATAGATGGAAAGTATAATTGACAAGAGGGTCAACAAAAAGACCAGGAGGAAAGTGTATTTTGAATACTTGGTCAAGTGGAAAGAACACCCAATTGAAGATGATAGTTGGGAAGATGAAGCAGAAATTCATAAGCATGGACAGAACCTGCAAGAGCTCATGAACAGGAGTTCATGAAAATTTTCAAGCGAGGGAGTATGATGCATGAGCATCATAAGTAGCCAACCAAGCAAGCATGAAGGCAGAAGACAGCTAGAGGAGCGCAACACACATTTTTCACATTTTGAAATGTTTTTGAAAAATTAATGAACAAATGTTAATGTAGTAGTTAAGGGAAATGTACTTGCATGTTGTAAATAGATCTTGAGAGATTCGCTCTCATTTGTCAATGTAAAAGGCATTTAATCCCAATTAATGAAAGTAGGTAGATTTTAATTCATAGATTAGATAGTTAGAGAGTAGGAGGGAGAACGGATATAGACACCCTCGCCTTTGTATGATAGTTGTTGTTGTTGTATCATTATCATAGAGAAGAAGAAAAGAGTTGTAGCAGAGAGATGTAGAGAAGAACCCATGTACAGAAGTAATTGAGTTAATATATGAATCTTTGACTCAACTTTCATGGTGTTATGATGTTTACTGTTTACATATGCTGAATGGTATGCTTACAGTTGTTTTATTCTCTTTATCATGCATTTGTTATGATGCTATGCTGTGTTGAATGTATGATTTCATGTTGAATGTATGAAGCCTGAGAGAGAAATAGACTGAGTTTCAATTGTTTCTCTTCCTGAGAGAAGTTCTTGCAAGGAGTGCAACGAAAACATCCACAAAGTGTGTGTTGAAAAGGGTTCTGAGTTTCATCTCAGAAAGCTCAGGAGGGATACCATTGTTCTCATTCTAGCAGAAGTGCAGGTGGAGCACAGAAGTCGTGCAAGGTGTGCGCAGGCTAGTTGAAGCCTTAGAATTTATCAACTAAGGTTGAAAGGTTGAAGGACTGTTGTTACAGAAAGTGCACAGAGTCGAATGATCAAATACCCTTGAGTATTCGAAATTTTGCCGCAAGGGGTGCGAGAAAAAACCTTTTTGGAGGCTTGAATTTGCAAGAGAAAACTCAGGAGGGATAACACCTTTGAACACTTCAAAGGAGGATAGAGATTGAAATACTTCAAAGGGAGTCAAAGAAGAAAAATCATCACGCAGAAGGTTAAGTTTCGAGGAAGAACATTGGCTCGTTTCATAGAGATCCTTGAGGAAGAAATCGAACGACCAAAATTCTCCATGGAGAATTCATGAAGTTGCGAGGAACGTAGGATCCAGAGGAGTTGCAGGGTGGATAAGGGTTGGACGAACCCATTTCCTTGGTGTCAAGGATCGACGAGGATTGTCAATCATGGTCATTTTGGGTCATCGGATCATTTCGCGAACTCGGGGTTCGTGATTTTGGAGGTGGATGACCAAACTCTTGGAGTCGCGAAGTCCCAAGTTTACGAGAAGTGGAGGTAGAGATCCAGACCGTTGGATCCAAGCCACAAGAGAACCGTCAGATCTGAATCTTCGCGGGGTATCACATATCGTGAGTTTGGAAGATAGACCAAATTCTTTGGTTGCATGAACTTTCGAGTAGCGAGAGCAGAAACAACCGTTGGATCCAAGGCACGGGAGAACTGTTGGATCAGAACCTCGTAGAGCTATTTCATATCGTAGACACGGGGGTTGAAAAGAGGTTCTTTTCAACATGCGAGATCATGAAGTTATGAGAGCTGAGGGCTCGTGTGAATGCGTGACACATCCGTCAAGTGGGGGCCACAAGGTTGACAGGTGGTGTGAATATCTAACTCTTAGAGAAAGGTGTAAGCGGTGACAGATGGCATGTACTCGCCGCATTGAAGGAGTCAACCCACAGTTGACCCATCGCCTCTCGATTTTTCGCAAAGGAAGAGAATGAAGGTTCAACACTCCAACTCGCGAGATTGCGAGTTGTGAGAAGTGAGAAAAGGAATTCAACCATCGCCTCTCAGAGTTTCATAAAGGGAGAGTACCAAAGTTCAACACTCCAACTCGTGAGGTTGTGAGTTGGGAAGAGGCGCCAGTACTTAGCCCTAGATGACGGTTACTCATGGAGGCACTAACAAGGAGGAGCCATACCCCATCGCATCTTGTGTATCGGTGTTTGGTGAAGAAAAGTTGAGGGTCTTTGACTCATGAACAAGTGAGTTGAGAAAGACACTTGTGCTAAGACAAGGTCGTGGTTGCTTGGAGAAGGAAAAGCTCGCGCCTGGTGTCAAGTTACATAAGGCAAGTTTTTACAAAGGACCTGTGGATTCATTGGAGGTTCTAGCGAGAATCAAAGGAGCCACTTTGGCTCAAGGGAATTTAGGAATGATCATGCATGGATCTTGGCCCGAGGGTCGGGGTCTACACCAGAATGTCAAAAGGTAAAAGCCGAGCATAGACACTCAACTGGTTTTCTACATCCATTACCCATTCTTTAGTGGAAATGGGAAGTTATAACAATTGATTTCATCACCAAACTTCCCAAAACGAAAAAGAAACATGATTCTATCATGGTAGTGGTGGATAAGCTTACTAAAGTTGCCCATTTTATTCCAGTTAAGCTCACTCACAAGGAAGCCAACATTGATGATATTTATATGGGAGAAATTGATCGATAACATGGCACACCCAAGAAAATTGTGTCTGACAGAGATCCAAAATTTACCTCAAATTTTTGGAAAGGATTATTTAATGGATTTGGAACAAATTTGAATTTTAGTACATCTTATCATCCAGAATTAGATGGAAAAACAAAGAGGGTGAATCAAGTGATTGAGGATATGTTGAGGATGTATGTGATGGATAAAGCATCAAAATGGGAATACTACCGACACTTAGTATAGTTTTCTTATAACAATGGGTACCAAACATCTCTAAATATGAGCCCATTTGAGATACTTTATGGTAGAAAGTTCAACACACTGGTAAGCTGGGATAAACTAGCAGATAGAGCAATGATTGGGCCATATTTGCTCAAGGAAACGGAGGAGAAAATTTTGGAAATAAAACAAAATTTAAAGGTTGCCCAAGACAGGAATAAAATCTACGCTGATAAGGGAAGAACTCACTGGGAATTTAAAGTGGGGGACCATGTATTCTTGAAAGTGAAGGCCAATGGAAATTTTCTGAAGTTGGGAAATTGTTCAAAGTTGGTAGCTCACTATTGTGGGTCATTTGAAATCCTAGAAAGGATTGATCCAGTTACTTATCTGATTCCATTTCCTGCATCTATGTCTGTTCATAATGTATTCCATGTATCATTTCTCAAGAAATATATACCTAATGCTAATCATGTTATTGATTGGAATGTGATTCAGATGGAGCAAGAAGGCTCTTTCCAAGCACATCCGGTATGCATTATGGACCGGAAAATCAAACATCTCCGGAATCAAGCCATAGGGATTGTAAAGTTCCAATCAACCTAGTACAGTGCTGAGGACACTACTTAGGAGCATGAGGATGCAATGTGGGAAGAATACCCACATCTGTTTGAGGATTTTTGAAAATTTTGTTGTATATGTATACATAATGCACTGAGGAAAGTCCATAAATAAGGGGAGGGGATTATAATATCCCTAGGTTGAAGCCAATTGTAAATGTAAATACAAATGTATGTAAGCTAGTGAGCTATTTGACATAATTTTTCTATGCACCTTCCATGGTATAGTGCCCACATGTACTGCATAGTAAAATGATGAAGTGTGCACATTCTAGGATATCGCACACGACAACTTAAGTGAATGTGATTTTGAGTCCAGGGAGCCTTTGTTTATATGTTGTGTTTTATAGGTTGGTGAGCCAGTTTTGTGATAATTAGGCTGAAGAGATTAGATGTTAAAGGATAGTGAGCCTATTTTTGTATATGCCTCATCATTAATATACAATACATCGTTTCACACATAGTGAACATGATAAAAGAGTACAGGGGACTAAAATCCACCAGTTAGGGAAAAGAGGGGGATAAAAGTTAAGGAAAAGGGGCTAAGCTAAGGAGCTTAATCCAAAAGGGAATATTATATTAATATTCCTTAAGTATAAAGTATGGATAATTATTTTATCCTAAGTTCTAAGGTTGGGGACAAGTGGGCCAAAGTATCTCCCAACATTACAAGTGTCAAGTTGGGAACATGCATACATACAATTTGGACTTAGTTCATTTTCCCATCATTCGTTCATCCATTCAATAATTCTAGGATCATTCACTCACTCAGTCAGTTTTCCTTCATACCTTCCTATCACTAGACCTGAACCTATATATGTACCCATACATGTTTGTGTACCTAGTTATCTTGGGAGTTGGATTGAAGAAGCGGGTTGTCAGGCCCGTGGGATATTGAAGAGGCAGGTTGTCAGGCCCATAAGAAATCTCTCAAGGTGAGAGAATTGTTGGGATTTGATTTTGAAGGTGATAAACTGTAGCTACAAGGTTCTATGAATTCATGTCTAGCCTGTTGTTGAATACCAAAAATAAAGTGGTGCAGTCGAAGGACTGTTGAGTAGAGAAGGGGGACACTTCCTGGGGTGGGACAGGCATGTGGGGAATGAGGGACTGTAGGTTGTTAGTTTGAGTTGGCACCTGTGATGGAGTCTTTCATGTTGTCTATGATCCATTATCCTGGTTAGGAATCCCTTTACCTGGGTGGAGTTTAGTCCCAGCTCGGGGTTGACCCACTGCTGAGAGTGATGAGAAGTGTGGTCTAAAGCTGGGAGGTTTGTGGAAGGTCTGCACGTATTTGGTGATATTCTTACCAAGATAAGTGTCAATTATGTGATAAATTTACATGCTGCATTACTATTTACGTGTTTATTTTTATGGGTTTATCCTATTTGTGGTTATAACTGTCTTTATATTTATTGGTATTTATTGTATATGATGCATGTATATGTTTACTATTATTTCAGTATGAATATGTGCATTTACAGAATGTATTTTTCTGTTTACATTTTGTATATAAAGTTCCACAAGGGTTTTGTGTTTATATGTTTTAATTGCATGCAGTTCGAAAAATTTATGTGGCATAGCTCAGTTGGATGTTGGGTATGTTACAGTATGTTGAGCATAGAATAAAAGAGTTTTTTGGAGTAGCTTGCCCCGACCTAAGTGGCCAGGGATGTTATAGTTATGTATCCTCATGGGCCTCTGTGAGCATTCTAGATCCTCTTGGATCAATGACTGACCACAAGGGGTTTGGGGATACTACATAGGAACCCACCAATATATATAACATCTAAGCGTGGTTCAATAAAATACATGAGTAAAAATACAACCATCCATTTGGATCATCATGATATAGTGTGTCACATCATATACTCATATGATGTGTCACATGTGGTAAAACAATGTAGGGTACATTGAAGCGAATCTATGGTGTAAAAACTGGCTCCAACTTGGGGACATGTGATCATCTCGAGAGTGCATAAGAACTCCATAATTTGAAAAACTTATAGACCTAAAATATTCTTGACCAATGGATTCCAAATAGAGGGTAGGGTAAAGAGATAAGTTCCTTTTCCCCTCCCCTAAGAGAGAAATAAATCCACACATAAATGAAACATATCCAAGCATAAAATGAAAATGTAGAAATCATTAAAACGGAACACACAAGTGAGAAAAGATAAGAGGCTTACTATAATTCAAGGATGCCCCATGGCATCAGATATTATCTTGATACAACATATTCAAAACTTTCCCATTCACAAGTAAAGGAAGTTACTCACCATCTAGATGAATAAGACAAAAAGAATTATTACCTGCAAAATATTCACCATTTTAAGGACCCAGACAAAGACTTTAAAACTTACCATGTTTACATCCCTTTTCATTTATTTTGTTCCATATGAGAAAAATATCACCTTTCTGGAAATTTATTGGGAGATCCTTCTTCCCGAACTTTGTGTTCATATTTTACTGGATTTTTGGTAGATGATCAAAGGAGCGTATTCGATTTTTGTTAAGCTCGATCAACTGGTTGATTCTATTTTTCACTACATCTTGATCATATTAAAACTATTTCATTAACCTATAAACCAACATCTTTAGGTGAATTATCAATGCTACATCCATCTTGCAAAATAACTCAAATGGTATCTTTCCACTGGATTCTTTATTATTTGTTATATCAACCCATAGAATACACTTTATCTTTCTATCCCAACTTTTCTTGTTGTCCCCCATTGTCTTCTTAATAATGGTCATAAAATTATTATTAATTGGCTAAGAAAAACCATTTCCTTGAGGGTAATAGTTGGAAGAGTGGGATAGGACAATGCCATAGTTGAAATAATACAACCCTAAAGAAATGAAATAATTTGCATTGTTTTCAATCTGAAATGAGTGATGATTTTTAAGATTCAAGAATATTCTATTCCCAAACAATCTTGTTGAGATAGAATATCCTTTATTGTATAGTGCGGAACGTAGGCAATCATCTTTGAGTAACCCACATGGGTCCTAAAATTCTTTAGTGACTTAACATGAGTGTGATCTTGTTTCTCAATAATGTAACACTTAAATTCAACATATCTAAGAACTTTACTCATAAAATATATAGGTTTCTCTTCATGTTGATCAATCTTTTGAAGGAGAACATCTACGATGGTATCCTTAGAGGCAAAGGAGAAAACTTGGAAATCCTTTGAATAATATGGACTTACTAGCATAGAAGAATTCACAATAGCCTCTTTTATAGATTCAAAAGCCAACTTTCCATTTTAATCCCATTTGAAATCCACATATTTCTTAAGAAACTTGATTATGGGCTTAGTTATTTCGACAAAATTTTGGATAAATCTTTGGATAAAGTTGATTTTGTCAAAAAGTGACTACAAATATTTCTTGTTTTGGGGAAAAAGGATTTATTTGATACATTTAATCCTTTTAGGTTCACCCTTTACACCATCCTTTGAAACTATATTCCCAAGAATATTCCCTTCAAGAACCCCAAATATTTACTTTTTTGGGTTTAATGATATCCCATACTTGCAACAACTTTCAAACACTTTCTTAAGATGTCCAACATGAGAAATTCTTTCTTTTGAAACATGGTGATATCATCCTAATATATCTCATTTATTTTTCCCATGAGGTATCTAAATGCATAATACATGGCTCTCTAAAAACTGGCACTTCATTAATTAAACCAAAAGGAATTCTTAAATACTCAAAAGTGCCCCTAGTTTTGGTAAAATAAGTCATGTTTACTCTATCATATTTATTTACCCACACTTTATCTTAACTAGGAAATCCATCCAAAATGACATCATTTCTGATCATGTAAATCTTTGTAATAAATGCTCCATGTTGGGAAATGGGTAAAAATCATTTTTAAACGATACATTTAGATTCCTAAAATCATCACATAGTCTAATCTCACCTATATTTTTTCTTACCACTACAAGGTTGGATACATAGGTTGAATCTCTTATAGGATAAATTTTCTTGGTTTTGCAAGTAACTTATGCAACTCTTTCTAAATAAGGGGATCCAACTTCGAATTAATATGTCTAAATTTTTTCATAAAATTTTAGTATCCTCCTTCAGAGAGAGGTTAGTATATTGGATAATATCACCTTTGTAATCTTTCAAATCATCATAATACCAAGTTCATATATCTCTATACTCTCTGATCAAATTCTCAATTTCCCTTCTTTCTTTGCCTAAGGTTCCTTTTTCCAATTTTTACAATCTTAAGACTTTCTTAGGAACCAATATTAACTTCCGTGTACTCATCAATTTTGACCATATCTTTCTTTTCCTTATACATGTCATGTTTGTCAAATATCCTTTCTAAAGGAACAATACCAATGAGAATCTTGTTGTTTATTTATTTCTCTTGATACTCTACTCCCTCTCTCCAATCAATCTCATTTTTTGCAAATAATTGAAGATTGTTAATGAATCTTATAATTTGGGCATCATCATCAAAAATGTGTCAGTGTTCAATATCTTCAAGCACAAAAAATCTAAAAATAATGTCTAACTTTCCACCTTCCAACAAATTTGTGCATGGTTGAAGAGTTGAAGCCTCTATAGCTAAAGTGTAATGTCTCTCATTACACATTATATTCTCCTCTTCCAAATACAATGGATCAAACCATTCCATGGTATCCCACACTGCATTTCTATATCTTTTTAATTTCTCATTTTTGCATGCAAATTGATTCTTTACTTATAGGATTACTAGATTAGAGTCATCTTGTACTTTCAAAATATAAATTCCCATATCTTTAACCATATTTAATCCAATAAAAATAGCTTCATGTGTGGCTACATTGTTTGTTGCTTCAAATTATAAGTGAAAATCATGACACAAGGTGTCACCCTTGGGAAAAATAAACACCACTCCTGCAATGGCCCTTGTTCTAGAATTATCTCCATATAAATTCATTTTCCAAGAAATATTGACATATTCTCTCAGATTTATCTTAGTTGCAAGAACATTATAAGATCTTAAGTGTTCTTCATAACAAACCAATTCATTTATATGATCTAAGGGGTCTTTTACATGATACTTTTTCATTTGTTCCCAATGCAAAGTCACATAGTTATTTTCACAAGTAGGAATTGTAGCATAATTTTGGTTCATTTGGATGCTACCTCCAATATAGGAATCTCACTTACAATATAAAACCATTCACAAAGCATCTGAAACATCAATAATGACCATATCCATAGTTAGAGAAATATCTTGAAAATTTGCCAAACTTACATGAAGAAACTTGATCAAACAATGGACCTTTTCTTCTCTAGAATCCATTGTAGGCATGTTTCTATATGGTATCATTTTTTTGGTCCCAATTGATTGATCACATTAAGAGACATCATTGGTGGAGGCTTTCGAATCCAATATACAATTATGCAATAATAAATGACCAATCACCAAGGATATGAAAAAGGGTTGATGTCTTGGGTTCTTCCTTCCTTCTTGATTCATAATTTGAAGAATAATAGGGGCATATTCACTTTCATATACAACTTGTTTTGATTGACTCATTACCTCAATCCCCATAACTTCCTTGATTTTCTCTAGTTATGGGTCTTGAGGGCACCATTTGACCCCATTTCTCTCCAAGGTTTAGGGAAGAGAATGGATGAATGGGTCCTCAAAGGCCAAATGAAACCTTAAAATAATACTCTTGATGAGATGTGAAAAAGGTGTAACAAACAATATCCATACCATGGAGAAACAATTCCTATGAGTGAGAGAAGGAATGAAAGGACAACTCATAATTTTGAAGTTTAAATATTCCCTTCACATTTTCCTCTAAATATTCCCTCCCTCATTGATTTGTTTTACATCCTCTCCCCCTCCCCCCTCATTTCTTTACTTTAGGCTATATCATTCCCTTTATAATGATATTATGATTAATCACATCACTTCTATAGACTAAAATTTTGTCAATGATAATTTGGGACTCCCTAGAGGAATGACATTTGAATTGTGTGTAAATATGACAATAATTTTATAATAGATATTTTTTTTATCAAGTATAATATCACGACACTTACACAATGCTATATATTTATGAATAAGATGCTACCTTCATGCAACATAATGAAAACATGATGATCTCAATACATGATAGATTATAACAATGCACAAATGATGCATTTATGATGCACATCGACACAAACATGGCATAGAAATGATGCAAGGAAAAAAATTGAATGCTTTCAACACTGTACATATGACATAAATGTGATAGTATAATGATGCAAGACTCTTTGTCCCAAAAACCTTACATGCGCTAGTAAAAAACTTGACCAAGGGAGAATTGGATACAACGACACAAATTAATGATCCTACAACCATATATTGTAGTAGTGTCTTCACTACAATAGAACAGACAATTAGTGCCTAAAATAGTGCCAAAATTTAGTCTATTTCAATTCATGAATTGGAAACCTTCTCCAGCGCAAAACTAGGGGCAATCTGGATTGTTTATAATTGCGCAAGATTTAACGCCTGACTTAGCATCAAATTTAACGTCGGGAAAATAGCACCAAGAATAGCGCCAAGTTTTNCGCTAGGAATAGCACCAGTACTAGTGTCAGGTTTAGTGTCAAGAATAGCATCGAGAATAACACCAATTTTAGCACCAGGAATAGCACCAAATTTAGTGTCAGGAATAGCCCCAGGATTACCAACTGAAATAACACTAGGATTAGCGCCAATAATACCTCTAAGAGTAGCACCAAGTGTTGATTCCATTTTTTCTTATGATATTCCTTCCAATTTTGCTTCAAATACCTATAATTTAAGTGAGTTTGGCAACATCCATTAGGAGAAGTAAATCAGAACCATCATATGTAATAAATATGCATCCAAAAATCATCAACCACTTTTAATATATAAAAATTATCGATTTAATACTCATAAGATTATCATCATATATAACTAAAACAAGTGAAAGTCAAATATGCAGTAGATCAATAACATGAGAAAATGATACATGTCCAATAGTTGACATAATTCAAAATGATACATCATGTACAAATCATATAAATAAAAATGATAAATTATGTAAGACAACATGATACAATTCAATATGATACATCGTGTGCAAATGATATAAGTCAAATGATACAACTCAATAATATGGTACTGGAGGTCATGAAAATGATACATATGATAGTAACCATGAAAAGAGACATTATAACAATATATCAAAAATGATCCATGATGTAGTCTATATGATCATAAATGTCATTGGCTGCTACTAGCAACTACCTCATCATCATAATCACCATCGTGATCATGACCATCATGATCATCATCATCATCATTTGCATCGACATCAACCTCATTGTCATCTGTATCTATGTCATCATGAGCATCATATTCCATCTCAACATCAGACCCAACGTCATCTGGATCTATTTGACGAGGATGATACAAATCTTCTGGAAGATCCTTATTCTGCAAAAAAGAAAAAATTAGAATGAAAATTTATTATTTATTTCATACAATAATTAATTTATGGGTTATATATCTAATATTACAACATATGAAATGAAATGATAATCATATTACATCATATCAAAGTGCATATATTATAATAAAATTTCAAATAAGTTATAGCTAAGATGTCATTCCAATGATGTAAAACATTCAACAATTTTGATAAACGTTAGTATAGATCCAAAAAAAAAATTGTTGTACAATTTAACTATCAATTGTAATTTCTATTACATAAGCTTAAGTACAAACGCTCTCCATTTTTTTCTATATATGATTATGTTTTCCTTCAATATATTTTGAGAGTTAACTAGTCTATATGTCTTCTTCTCTTATATTTTAGAAATGAATAGGTCTTCATTAGGTCTAGGAACACTTCCACACAGAAGTATTCCCTAACCATTACTTTTCCCATGCATTTTGGCCACTTTTGAAGACTGTCATTGTTTAGAATCATGCAACATGTGGCATGTCACTGATTATACTGGCTAAAAGGGTGTCATGGCTATGGTTTCTAGTGTCTAACTAGTGTCACCCCTACTAATTTTGGTTTTTTAGGAGTTTTTCTTGGTTTTTATTGCTCATATCTGTAGATCTGGGGAATCCTTGATCCCTGAAGTCCTAAGTAACATATAATACTTCTGAATAAGTTATTTTTACCATTCATTTGGTTTTGCATAAAAATATTTGTTTGAAATAGAGCTTGGTTGGATTATTTGTTAGTAGCATCTCAAAGTCTAAATAAATATCCTTGTCATGCCTTGACATGCCTTGTATTTCCTTGTCATCCCATGTCATTCCTTGTCTTTTGTTTCCATGATTTTTCATGTGTTTCCATGCCTTTCCATGCCTTACCTTGCATTGCCTTTCCTTGCTATGCCATGCCTTTCCTTTCCATGTCTTGTCTTTCCTTTCCATGCCTTGTATTTCTTTTCCATGCTTTGTCATGCCTTGCAATACCTTTCCTTGCATTTTCTTCCCTTTTCATGCCTTGCCTTGCCTTGGCATGCCTTTCCATGCCTTGCCTTGATATGTATTTTCATTCCTTAACATTCCTTTTCGTGCCTTTCCTTTCCATGCTATGGCATTCCTTTCCTTGCCTTTTCATTCAATCTCATGCCTTGCCATGCCTTGCCTTGCCTTGTCTTCCCTTCCCTTGTATTACCTTGTCTTTCCTTTCCATGAAATGACATGACGTGTCTTTCCATGCCATGCCATGTCTTTCCTTATCATGCAATGCATTTCCTTGCATTGTCATCTCTTTCCTTTCCATTCAATTCCTTGCATTGTGTTTCCATGGCTTGCCTTGCCATGTCATGATTTGGAATTCCTTTCCTTGCCTTGAAATTCCATGCCTTACCTTGCCTTTCCATTCCTTATCTTTCCTTTTCATGCCTTCCATTTCCTTGGCATTCCATGTCTTTCCTTGACATTCCATTCCTTTCCTTGACATGAAATTCATTGCCTTGCCTTTCCATGCTTTTACTTGACATGTCATGCCCTGCCTTGCCTTGCCTTGACATGCCATGCCTTTCCTTGACATTCCATTTCTTTCCTTGACATACCATGTCTTTTCTTTCCTTTCCATGCCTTGTCTTGTATTTCCATGCCATGCCATGCCTTGTCTGGCCTTTCCATGCTTCTATTCAATTGAAGGCCAAGGATATGAACTTTGAAGACACCAAACCAACAACATGGATAACAAAATATTCCCATAATTGGAAACATAAATCATCCAACACCCCCTTTTTCCTTAGGCATGGTCTAAAAATCTAATGGAATCAAGGGAAACTTTTAATATACACCATGCTTGCACCATAGATAATATGTCAAAATCTTCTCAAGTTACTAGGGTTGAGCCATACTAGGAAAGCAATAGGACACATAATAAACATGAGAAACTTGAATAATATGACCAACAATAGTCAAATTTCCTACAAATGAAAGGTATTTATGATTCTATATGAGATGGTATCAAATGATAATAGATAACATTTTGAGACAAAGTGTTGTCAAGTGATAATGAATTTTCTTCTTGTACCATTAATAGTATGCATGTGTTCAAATTTTATTCTTATCCAAGTCAGGAGGAAACGATATTACATTTAGAGTTTTCATTTTTAAGGTGTTATTGAACTAGAAAATTGTTCTTCAATATACCACCTAATAATTAGAAATTTGGATGAGCCCATTGGGCATTTGTCCATGCCTTTCCTTGACATTCCATGCCTTTCCATGCATTTCCTTAACTTGACATGCCATACCTTTCCTTGGAATTCCATGCCTTGCCTTCACATTCCATGCATGCCATGTCGTTCCTTTCCATGCATTGCCTTACTCTGACATGCCATGCCTTGCTTTGACATCCCATTCCTTGTCTTTCCTTTCGATGATTTTTCATGTGTTTTTTTTCCTTGATATTCCTTTCCTTTCCTTGTCATGCATTCCCTTACCTTTCCTTTCCATGTCTTACCTTGACATACCATGCCTTTCCTTGACATTAAATGTGATGCCTTGCCTTGACATACCTGGCCTTGACATTCCATTCCTTACATTGACATGAATTTCCTTGACATTCCATGCCTTGTCATTCCTTTCCATGAATTTCCTTACCTTGGCATTCCATGCCTTTCCTTAACATGCCATCCCTTATATTTCCTTGCCATGATTTTCCATGTGTTGTTGTGCCTTTCCATGCCTTTCCTTCCCATGCCTTTCCTTGACATGACATACCCTGTCATGCATTAACTTTCCTTGACATTCCATTCCTTGGCTTGACATGTCATGCCTTGTCTTGCCTTGTCATTCTATTCCATGTGTTGTCATTCTTTACCATCACTTTCCTTGCAATGCCTTTCCTTTCCATGCATTCCCTTGCCTTTCATTTCCATTTCTTTCCTTGACATTCCATGCCTTTCCTTTTGATGTCTTTCCCTGACATGCCTTTTCTTTCCTTAACGTGCCTTTCCTTGCATTGACATTCCTTTCATTGACATGCCATGCCTCTCATTGACATGCCTTTCCTTGACATTCCATGCCTTGTCATGTCTTTCCATGAATTTCCTTACATTGACATGCCATGCCTTGGATTAACATATCATGAATTGTCTTGCCTTGCCATGCAATTTTGTGCCTTACCATGACTTGCCTTGCAATGCATTTTCTTTCCATGCATTCCCTTTCCTTTCATTTCCATGTCATGCCTTGACTTCAAATGCCATGCGATGCCTTGCCTTGACATGCCTTTCCTTGACATGCCATGCCTTACATTGACATGCTTTTCCTTGGCATGCCATTCATTTTTGTGGATTTTAATGCATTGCCTTACCTTGACATGTCATTCCTTGCCTTGACATGCCATGCCTTGTCTAGAATTTCCATTATTTTCCAGGCATTTGTGTGCCTTGTCATTCATTTCCTTGTCATTCCATGCCTTTCCTTTCCATGCCTTTCATTTCCATGCATTCCCTTTCATTTCCTTGTCATGCATTTCCTTGACATCCCATGCCTTACGTTGACATGCCATGCCCTGCCATGCATTGCCTTTCCTTGACATGTCATGACTTGAATTGACATGCCATGTATTATCTCACCTTGCCATGATTTTTCATATGTTTTCATGACTTACCATGAATTTCCTTGCAATTCATTTCCTTTCCATGCATTCCCTTTCCTTGCATTTCCTTTACATGCCATGCCCTTCCTTGGCATTCCTTTCCTTTCCTTTCATTTCCTTGCCATGTCTCGCATTGCCCTTACATGCCATTCCTTTCCTTGACATTCCTTGTCTTGAATTAACATGCCATGCCCTACCTTTACATTCCATGTCTTACCTTGACATCTCTTTCCTTTCCTTGATATTTCATTCATTTCCTTGCCTTGACATGCCCTACATTTCCTCGACATGTCACTCCTTGCCTTGTGATTCCTTGCCTCGACAAGCCATTCTTTGTCTTGAAATGTCTTGCCTTTCCTTGACATGTCATGCCTTGCCTTGCCTTGAAATTCCATTCCTTTCCTTGACATGTCATGCCTAGCCATGCATTTCCTTACCTTAACATTCGATACCTTGCCTTGGCATGACATGCCTTTCCTTGGCATGACATGCATGCCATGTCATTCCTTGCCATGCATTTATTTACCTTGACATGACATGTATTTCCTTGACATGCCATGCCTTGTCTTGTCTTGTCATGATTTTCCATGTGTTTCCATGCCTTGTTATGCCTTGCCTTTCCATGCATTCCCTTGCCTTGATATGTCATGCCTTGCCTTGACATGTCATGCCTTGTGATGCATTGCCTTACCTTGACATGTCATTCCTTGCCTCGGCATGCCATGCCTTGTTTTTTCTTTACATTCCATTCCTTACCTTGCCTTTACATGCAATTCCTTACCTTGACATGCCATGCCTTGCTTTGACATGGAATTTTGTTGATGGGCATTTATGACACATCATCAACTAGAAGGGAATAGTCTAGTCCGAGTTTTTCTAAATAACCCAAGCCATTTGGAATGACTACCCCTGACGGGTTTAACGACTCTGTTATCTGATAAAGGGATCCAATCTAAACTACGAAAATAAAATAACTAACTATGCATTAACGAATATATACTATATACATTCACTCTTCTCACTTTTATATACAACATATACAAACAAACAGGTAAAATATTTACGAGAAACCTTGCAAACTAAGGTTGTAAAAGAGAACCGAATCTTAGGAAAAATCAAATAGATCTAGAACATACTACTAATCTAATTTTAACCTTGAAACTAAAAAAAAAAAATGAATTTAAATAATAATGTTTTAACTTAAATAAACAAAGTATTTAAGCTTAAATGTTAATTTACATTCACAAAATATAAATCAAAACAAATAGAAAATCATTAACCTATGACTGGCTAGTATTTAAAGAGAACTTTTGGTTGTGCCTTCCTATATAACGTTACTCCAACAACCTGTTTGTTAAGACAAATCTATAGAACAAGGTTGTGTAATTCTAAGATTGTGCCAATCTTAGGATGAAAATCACTTTGACTGACAATTTAAATCTTATTTAAAATGCAGAAAGAACAACTTTCAAATCATGATCCTTAGTGAAGATATAATAGACTAATCGACAATAAGAAAAATCTCAATTGAACAATTATATCTTTACAAATATGAATTACATGAATCAACTCAATATAATACAAGATTTGTATCAAAATAACACAATCACCAAGACCAAGATAATTGGGATAATAGACTCTTAAATATTGACAGAATTAATACATAAATGATAGAAATTAATCATGTATTGATAAAATAGACTCAAGCTAATTTAAATCAGTGCATAATCAATTAATCAAAGAATATAAACCATAATCAAAGATATTATAATGAAAACAAAAGCCATTAAGAAATATGGAATTTCATGTTATTCTTCGAAAATTCTGGTCCATTCTCCTAAAAATCCAATCAACCATTACTCCTTTTGAAAAGAAAAAGTTTACAAACTAAACAATATACAAAAGAAAGGATACAAATCCTCCTCTGAATTTCTTCAATCTCTCTTCCATGATCTCGAGTATGAGATCCTATAAACAAAGCAATAAAACCAATTATTAATAATAGCAAACAAAATCAAACAAATAATTTAAACGTCTTTCATGCTAAAAAAAATCAAAATCTAATAATAACAAAAATATTTGAAAATAACAGTGGAATGTTCCATTATGTATTGTTTTAAATCAAATATTAAATTATTAATATAATAAAAAAATACAAAAAAAATAAAAATCATAGCTATGCTTATTTTACAAACAAACTATAAACAAATGTACAAAAATGAATTGTTAAATAACTGGACAACTCTTGGGCCACTTTTCCTTTTAATTGATGGCAAACAATGCAATTCTAGATTGTTTTATTATCCCCATGTATTAAACATAGTGTAACATGTAATCAATTCAGTTTTTAGAATTACGTAGTTATTAAGAACGATCGTTCAAACAATTAATTGCAAAGAACTTTGCATAATGACCAAGTAATAAAAATAATGACTTGAAAACCATGACATGATAGTAACAAAATTTTTTATAGTACTGACCTTTGTAATGTCATGTAATTCAAATGAAAGGTCCAAATACATAACCATTGTTCATAGTTTTAAGTCATGATAAGGATTGTCACCATTAAGACTAAGACCCAAAAAAATCATGTCTTGATTATTCATCGAAATTTGTTTCTGTAGCTCATTCTCAAATGAGATCATTTATTTTTGAAATATCATCAAATAGTATTAAGAAAACAAGAACAAGTGTATAAAAGTAATAATAAATCGATTATTGGATTCCATTTCTTAATCATGATGATAATGAGATTTTTCATTCATTAACCAACATAGAAGACCTGCAAATAAAAACATGTTATGAAACCATTTTCTAATCATTGAAATACATCACAAAATCTCTTGTTTTGAATTTTTATGTTGAAAATCAAGAAATTCAAAATGAAAAATAATCGATATAAGAATGAAGAACCAATGCTAAAGTCACTTTCGATAGTTAGCATATTCAATGTAATAATTTCCATTGGAAACATTTAAATCACAAAATATTCACACAATTCAAAGCAAACCACTCAAATAAGAAAAAAACAGAAACAAATAAAAGGACTATCAAAAGACCAAAAATACAGTCGATACAATTTTGTGAATTTATTACATTACAAGCCAACTATCACACCAAATTAATCCATAAAATCATCTTCTTGGATCAAGTAAGATAGATTCAGATGTCATGAAAGAGATATTTTTGAATGGTCAAGGGGATCTCTTTGAAGTTTTACAAAAAATTTAGGGGGGATTGTTGGGGGGCCAACAAATGGTGACACACTGGGATGAAGTGATGCAGGAGCATCGTAGAAAGCCAAAGAATGCACCTAGCCAAAGAGATAGTTGAACGCACAGATGTAATTTGAACACGTTTTTGTTAAAACGTTTTGAAATTTAAAATATGAAGGATTAATGAAATGGACAGGAGGAAAGTGCAGTTGCATTTATATCTGAAGATCCAAATTGATTTTGGGGTGTATGTTACTATCTTCAGATGTAACAGGAATTTAATTCTGTTTAATGAAAGTAGGTAGGTTTAATTTAATAGATTTGACAGTTTAGGAGCATAGGAGGGAAAACGGATTATAGACACCCTCGCCTTGTATCTTAGAAAAAAAAACCTCATTATTATTCAGAATTTTGGTAAGTTGTAGAGCTACAAAGGAGAATAGAGAATTTTATGCATTCTATTTGTTGTTATTTACCATGTATAGGAGCACTGGAATTAATAGAAGAAATCTTTGATTCCAATCTATGTGTTTGCTATGGTTGTTGGAACCACCTGTTGAATGGTATGTTGCACGCTAGTTTATATTATCTGTGTGCATTTTATTTCAATGAAATCTGTGTGTGTATGTTCTAGAATTCTATGTTGAATGTTTGAATTCTGGACAAGGGGAGAATGAGTTTCACTTGTTTCTCTTCTAAGAATTCCTACAAAGAGTACAGTAGAGGGTCCGCAAGGAGTTCATCAACCATG
>JASDQU010500677.1:74617-88456 GCA_032191745.1 Picea mariana | reverse complement strand
CATATTTTACTGGATTTTTGGTAGATGATCAAAGGAGAATATTCGATTTTTGTCAAGCTCAATCAACTGGTTGATTCTATTTTTCACTACATCTTGATCATATTAGAACTATTTCATTAACCTATAAACCAACATCTTTAGGTGAATTATCAATGCTACATCCATCTCGCAAAATAACTCAAATGGTATCTTTCCACTGGATTCTTTATTATTTATTATATCAACCCATAGAGTACACTTTATCTTTCTATCCCAACTTTTCTTGTTTTCCCCCATCGTCTTCTTAATAATGGTCTTAAAATTATTATTACTTGGCTAAGAAAAACCATTTCCTTGAGGGTAATAGTTGGAAGAGTGGGATAGGACAATGCCATAGTTGAAATAATACAACCCTAAAGAACTGAAATAATTTGCATTGTTGTCAATCTGAAATGAGTGATGATTTTTAAGATTCAAGAATATTCTATTCCCAAACAATCTTGTTGAGATAGAATATCCTTTATTGTATAGTGCGAAACGTAGGCAATTATCTTTGAGTAACCCACATGGGTCCTAAAATTATTTAGTGACTTAACATGAGTGTGATCTTGTTTCTCAATAATGTAACACTTCAATTCAACATCTCTAAGAACTTTACTCATAAAATATATAGGTTTCTCTTCATGTTGTTCATTCTTTTGAAGGAGAACATCTACGATGGTATCCTTAGAGGCAAAGGAGAAAACTTGGAAATTCTTTGAATAATATGGACTTACTAACATAGAATAATTCACAATAGCCTCTTTGATAGATTCAAAAGCCAACTTTCCATTTTAATCCCATTTGAAATCCACATATTTCTTAAGAAAATTGATTATGGGCATAGTTATTTCGACAAAATTTTGGATAAATCTTTGGATAAAGTTGATTTTGTCAAAAAGTGACTGCAAATCTTTCTTGTTTTGGGGAAAAAGGATTTATTTCATACATTTAATCCTTTTAGGTTCACCCTTTACACCATCCTTTGAAACTGTATTCCCAAGAATATTTCCTTCAAGAACCCCAAATATTTACTTCTTTGGGTTTAATGATATCCCATACTTGCAACAACTTTCAAACACTTTCTTAAGATGTCCAACATGAGAAATTCTTTCATTTGAAAACATGGTGATATCATCTTGATATATCTCATTTATTTTTCCCATGAGGTATCTAAATGCATAATGCATGGCTCTCTGAAAATTGGCACTTCATTAATTAAACCAAAAGGAATTCTTAAATACTCAAAAGTGCCCCTAGTTTTGGTAAAATAAGTCCTGTGTACTCTATCATATTTATTTACCCACACTTTATCTTAACTAGGAAATCCATCCAAAATGACATCATTTCTGATCGTGTAAATCTTTGTAATAAATGCTCCATGTTGGGAAATGGGTAAAAATCATTTTTAAACGATACATTTAGATTCCTAAAATCATTACATAGTCTAATCTCACCTATATTTTTTCTTACCACTACAAGGTTGGATACATAGGTTGAATCTCTTATAGGAGAATTTTTCTTGGCTTTACAAGTAACTTATGCAACTCTTTCTAAATAAGGGGATCCAACTTCGAATTAATATGTCTAAATTTTTTCATAAAATTTTAGTATCCTCCTTTAGAGAGAGGTTAGCATATTGGATAATATCACCTTTGTAATCTTTCAAGTCATCATAAGACCAAGTTCATATATCTCTATACTCTCTGATCAAATTATCAATTTCCCTTCTTTCTTCGCCTAAGGTTCCTTTTTCCAATTTTTACAATCTTAAGACTTTCTTAGGAACCAATATTAACTTTCGTGTACTCATCAATTTTGACCATATCTTTATTTTCCTTATACATGTCATGTTTGTCAAATATTCTTTCTAACGGAACAATACCAACGAGAATCTTGTTGTTTATTTATTTCTCTTGATACTCTACTCCCTCTCTCCAATCAATCTCATTTTTTGCAAATAGTTGAAGATTGTTAATGAATCTTATAATTTGGGCATCATCATCAAAAATGTGTCAGTGTTCAATATCTTCGAGCACAAAAAATCTAAAAATAATCTCTAACTTTCCACCTTCCAACAAATTTGTGCATGGTTGAAGAGTTGAAGCCTCTATAGCTAAAGTGTAATCTCTCTCATTACACATTATATTCTCCTCTTCCAAATACAATGGATCAAACCATTCCATGGTATCCCACACTACATTTCTATAGCTTTTTAATTTCTCATTTTTGCATGCAAATTGATTCTTTACTTATAGGATTACTAGATTAGTCATCTTGTACTTTCAAAATATAAATTCCCATATCTTTAACCACATTTAATCCAATAAAAATAGCTTCATTTGTGGCTACATTGTTTGTTGCTTCAAATTATAAGTGAAAATCATGACACAAGGTGTCACCCTTGGGAAAAATAAACACCACTCCTGCAATGGCCCTTGTTCTAGAATTAGCTCCATATAAATTCATTTTCCAAGAAATATTGACATATTCTCTCAGAGTTATCTTAGTTGCAAGAATAGTATAAGATCTTAAGTGTTCTTCATAACAAACCAATTCATTTATATGATCTAAGGGGTCTTTTACATGATACTTTTTCATTTGTTCCCAATGCAAAGTCACATAGTTACTTTCACAGGTAGGAATTGTAGCATAATGTTGGTTCATTTGGATGCTACCTCCAATATAGGAATCTCACTTACAATATAAAATCATTCACAAAGCATCTGAAACATCGATAATGACCGTATCCATAGTTAGAGAAATATCTTGAAAAATTGCCAAACTTACATGAAGAAACTTGATCAAACCATGGACCTTTTCTTCTCTAGAATCCATTGTAGGCATGTTTCTATATGGTATCATTTTTTTGGTCCCAATTGATTCATCACATTAAGAGACATCATTGGTGGAGGCTTCTGAATCCAATATACAATTATGCAATAATAAATGACCAATCACCAAGGATATGAAAAAGGGTTGATGTCTTGGGTTCTTCCTTCCTTCTTGATTCATAATTTGAAGAATAATAGGGGCATATTCACTTTCATATACAACTTGTTTTGATTGACTCATTACCTCAATCCCCATAACTTCCTTGATTTTCTCTAGTTATGGGTCTTGAGGGCACCATTTGACCCCATTTCTCTCCAAGGTTTAGGGAAGAGAATGGATGAATGGGTCCTCAAAGGCCAAATGAAACCTTAAAATAATACTCTTGATGAGATGTGAAAAAGGTGTAGCAAACAAGAGCCATACCATGGAGTAACAATTTCTATGACTGAGAGAAGGAATGAAAGGACAACTCATAATTTTGAAGTTTAAATATTCCCTTCACATTTTCCTCTAAATCTTTCCTTCCTCATTGATTTTTTTTATATCCTCTCCCCCTCCCCCCTCATTGCTTTACATTAGGCTATATCATTCCCTTTATAATGATCTTATGATTAATCACATCGCTTATATAGACTAAAATTTTGTCAATGATAATTTGGGACTCCCTAGAGGAATGACATTTGAATTGTGTGTAAATATGACAACAATTTTATAATAGATATTTTTTTATCAAGTATAATATCACGACACTTACACAATGCTATATATTTATGAATAAGATGCTACCTTCATGCAACATAATGAAAACATGATGATCTCAATACATGATAGATTATAACAATGCACAAATGATGCAGTTATGATGCACATCAACACAAACATGGCATAGAAATGATGTAAGGAAAAAAATTGAATGTTTTCTACACTGTACATATGACATAAATGTGATAGTATAATGATGCAAGACTCTTTGTCCCAAAAACCTTACATGCGCTAGTAAAAAACTTGACCAAGGGAGAATTGGATACAACGACACAAATTAATGATCCTACAACCATATATTGTGGTAGTGTATTCACTACAATAGAACAGACAATTAGTGCCTAAAATAGTTCTAGAATTAGTGTATTTCAGTTCATGAATTGGAAACCTTCTCCAGCACAAAACTAGGGGCAATCTGGACTGTTTATAATTGCACAAGATTTAACGCCTGACTTAGCATCAAATTTAACATCGGGAAAATAGCACCAAGAATAGCGCCAATTTTAGCGCTAGGAATAGCACCAGGACTAGTGTCAGGTTTAGTGTCAAGAATAGCATCGAGAATAACACCAATTTTTGCACCAGGAATAGCACCAAATTTAGCATTAGGAATAGCTCCAGGATTACCAACTGAAATAACACCAGGATTAGCACCAGTAATACCTCCAAGAGTAGCGCCAAGTGTTGATTCCATTTTTGCTTCTGATATTCCTTCCAATTTTTCTTCCAATTTGGCTTCTAGTTTGGCTTCCAGTTTTACATCTAGTTTGGCTTTCGATATGGCTTCCAATTTTACTTCTAGTTTGGCTTCTATTTTGGCTTCCAGTTTTACATCTAGTTTTGCTTTCAATTTTTCTTCCATTTTTGCTTCCCGTTTTGTTTCCATTTTTTCTTCTGGTTTGGCTTCCAATTTTTCTTTTGGTGTGGCTTCCAATTTTTCTTCCAATTTGGCTTGCATTGTTGCTTCCTTTTTTGCTTCTAAAAATAATTATTGTTTTGCTTACATTTATTAATTTAATAAGTTTTATTTTAATTTAATTATTTAAATATATAATTTCTCTTAAATAAATTATATGATTATACAGTACATCATATAAATGAGTTTGAAATATTTTATAGGATAACATTTATAAAGAATTTTTAGGGAAACAGACATCCATACAAATTAACAACATCATTATACTTATCAAATCTCCATCAAAATAGAATCTACAACATCCATTATATATAAAATAATAATATAATTATTATAACATGATCATCATCTATAATTGAAACAAGTGAGTCAAATACCTATAATTTAAGTGAGTTTGGAAACATCCATCAGGAGAAGTAAATCAAAACCATCATACGTAATAAATATGCATCCAAAAATCATCAGCCACTTTTAATATATAAAAATTATCGATTTAATACTCATAAGATTATCATCAAATATAACTAAAACAAGAGAAAGTCAAATATGCAGTAGATCAATAACATGAGAAAATGATACATGTCCAACAGTTGACATAAGTCAAAATGATACATCATGTACAAATGATATAAATAAAAATGATAAATTATGTAAGACAACATGATACAATTCAATATGATATGTCGTGTCCAAATGATATAAGTCAAAATGATACAACTCAATAATATGGTACTGGAGGTCGTGAAAATGATACATATGATAGTAACCATGAAAAGATACATTATAACAATATATCAAAAATGATCCATGATGTACTCTATATGATCATGAATGTCATTGGCTGCTACCAGCAACTACCTCATCATCATAATCACCATCGTGATCATGACCATCATGATCATGATCATTGTCATTTTCATCAACATCAACCTCATTGTCATCTATATCTATGTCATGATGAGCATCATATTCCATCTCAACATCGGACCCAACGTCATCTAGATCTATTTGACGAGGATGATACAAATCTTCTAGAAGATCCTTATTCTGCAAAAAAAATAAAATTAGAATGAAAAGTTATTATTTATTTCATGCAATAATTAATTTATCGGTTATATATCTAATATTACAACATATGAAATGAAATGATAACCATATTACATCATATCAAAGTTCATATATTATAATAAAATTTCAAATAAGTTATAGCTAAGATGTCATTCCAATGATGTAAAACATTCAACAATCTTGATAAATGTTAGTAAAGATAAAAAAAAAAGTGTTGTACAATTTAACTATCAATTGTAATTTCTATTACATAAGCTTAAGTACAAACCCTCTTCATTTTTTGCTATATATGATTATGTTTTCCTTCGATATATTTTGAGAGTTAACTAGTCTATATGTCTTCTTCTCTTATATTTTAAAAATGGGTAGGTCTTCATTAGGTCTAGGAACACTTTCACACAGAAGTATGCCCTAACCATTACTTTTCCCATGCATTTGGCCACTTTTGAAGACTGTCATTGTTTAGAATCATGCAACATGTGGCATGTCACTGGTTATAGTGGCTAAAAGGGCGTCATGGCTATGGTTTCTAGTGTCTAACTAGCATCACCCCCACAAATTTTGGTTTTTTAGGAGTTTTTCTTGGTTTTTATTGCTCATATATGTAGATCTGGGGAATCCTTGATCCCTGAAGTCCTAAGTAACATAGAATACTTCTGAATAAGTTATTTTTACCATTCATTTGGTTTTGCATAAAAATAATTGTTTGAAATAGATCTTGGTTGGCTTATTTGTTAGTAGCATCTCAAAGTCTAAATAAATATCCTTGTCATGCCTTGACATGCCTTGTCTTTCCTTGCCATCCCATGTCATGCCTTGTCTTTCGTTTCCATGCTTTTTCATGTGTTGCCATGCCTTTCCATGCCTTACCTTGCATTGCCTTTCCTTGCTATGCCATGCCTTTCCTGTCCATGTCTTTTCTTTCCTTTCCATGCCTTGTATTTCCTTTCCATGCTTTGTCATGCCTTTCAATACCTTTCCTTTCATTTCCTTCCATTTCCATGCCTTTCCTTGATATGTCTTTTCATTCCTTGGAATTCCCTGTCGTTCCTTTCCTTTACATACTATGGCATTCCTTTCCTTGCCTTTTCATTCAATCCAATTCCTTGCATTGCCTTGCCTTGACATGCCTTGCCATGCCTTGCCTTGCCTTGTCCTCAATTCCCTTGTATTACCTTGTCTTTCCTTTCCATGAAATGACATGACGTGTCTGTCCATGCCATGCCATGCCTTTCCTTGTCATGCAATGCATTTCCTTGCGTTGTCATGTCTTTCCTTTCCATTCAATTCCTTGCATTGTGTTGCCTTGGCTCGCCTTGCCATGTCATGATTTGGCATTCCTTTCCTTGCCTTGAAATTCCATGCCTTACCTTGCCTTTCCATTCCTTACCTTGCCTTTTCATGCCTTCCATTTCCTTGGCATTCCATGTCTTTCCTTGACATTCCATTCCTTTCCTTGACATGACATGCATTTCCTTGCCTTTCCATGCTTTTCCTTGACATGTCATGCCCTACCTTGCCTTGACATTCCATGCCTTTGCGTGACATTTCATTTCTTTCCTTGACATACCATGTCTTTTCTTTCCTTTCCATGCCTTGTCTTGTATTTCCATGCCATGCCATGCCTTGTCTGGCCTTTCCATGCTTCTACTCAATTGAAGGCCAAGGATATGAACTTTTAAGACACCAAACCAACAACATGGATAACAGAATACTCCCATAATTGGAAACATAAATCATCCAACACCCCCCTTTTCCTTGGGCATGGTCTAAAATCTCATGGAATCAAGGGAAAATTTTAATATCCACCATGCTTCCACCATAGATAATATGTCAAATTCTTCTCAAGTTACTAGGGTTGAGCCATACTAGGAAAGCAATAGGACACATAATAAACATGAGAAACTTGAATAATATGACCAACAATAGTCAACTTTCCTACAAATTAAAGGTATTTATGATTCTATATGAGATGGCATCAAAGGATAATAGATAACATTTTGAGACAAAGTGTTGTCAAGTGATAATGAATTTTCTTCTTGTACCATTAATAGTATGAATGTGTTCAAATTTTATTCTTATCCAAGTTAGGAGGAAACAATATTACATTTAGAGTTTTCATTTTTAAGGTGTTATTGAACTTTCAAATGAACAAATAATAAGATATATTCCCTTGAAATACATACTAATCTATTAACACAATTCATAATAGTTGGATTGGCCCCAATATCCTTGAGATCCTCTAGAAAATTGTTCTTCAATATACCACCTAATAATTAGAAATTTGGATGAGCCCATTGGGCATTTGTCCATGCCTTTCCTTGACATTCCATGCCTTTCCATGCATTTCCTTAACTTGACATGCCATACCTTTCCTTGGAATTCCATGCCTTGCCTTCACATTCCATGCATTCCATGTTGTTCCTTGCCATGCATTGCCTTACTTTGACATGCCATGCCTTTCTTTGACATCCCATTCCTTGTCTTTCCTTTCCATGATTTTTCAAGTGTTTTTTTTCCTTGATATTCCTTTCCTTTCCTTGTCATGCATTCCCTTACCTTTCCTTTCCATGTCTTACCTTGACATGCCATGCCTTTCCTTGACATAAAATGTGATGCCTTGCCTTGACATTCCATGCCTTACATTGACATGAATTTCCTTGACATTCCATGCCTTGTCGTTCCTTTCCATGCATTTCCTTACCTTGGCATTACATGTCTTTCCTTAACATGCCATTCCTTATATTTCCTTGCCATGATTTTCCATGCGTTGTTGTGCCTTTCCTTCCCATGCCTTTCCTTGACATGACATACCCTGTCATGCATTAACTTTCCTTGACATTCCATGCCTTGGCTTGACATGTCATGCCTTGTCTTGCCTTGCCATTCTATTCCATGTGTTGTCATTCTTTACCATCACTTTCCTTGCAATGCCTTTCCTTTCCATGCATTCCCTTGCCTTTCCTTTCCATTCCTTTCCTTGACATGACATGCCTTTCCTTGACATTCCTTTCCTTTTGATGTCTTTCCCTGACATGCCTTTCCTTGCCTTAACATGGCTTTCCTTGCATTGACATTCCTTTCATTGACATGCCATGCCTCTCATTGACATGCCTTTCCTTGACATTCCATGCCTTGTCATGTCTTGCCATGAATTTCCTTACATTGACATACCATGCCTTGGATTAACATATCATTAATTGTCTTACCTTTCCATGCAATTTTGTGCCTTACCATGACTTGCCTTGCAATGCATTTTCTTTCCATGAATTCCCTTTCCTTTCCTTTCCATGCCATGCCTTGACTTTAAATGCCATGCGATTCCTTGCCTTGACATGCCTTTCCTTGACATGCCATGCCTTACATTGACATGCTTTTCCTTGGCATGCCATTCATTTTTGTGGATTTTAATGCATTGCCTTACATTGACATGTCATTCCTTGCCTTGACATGCCATGCCTTGACATGCCATGCCTTGTCTTGAATTTCCATTATTTTCTAGGCATTTGTGTGCCTTGTCATTCCTTTCCTTGTCATTCCATGCCTTTCCTTTCCATGCCTTTCATTTCCATGCATTCCCTTTCATTTCCTTGTCATGCATTTCCTTGACATTCCATGCCTTACATTGACATGCCATGCCCTGCCATGCATTGCCTTTCCTTGACATGTCATGACTTGAATTGACATGCCATGTCTTATCTCACCTTGCCATGCTTTTTCATATGTTTTTGTGACTTACCATGACTTTCCTTGCAATTCCTTTCCTTTCCATGCATTCCCTTTCCTTGCATTTCCTTGACATGCCATTCCTTTCCTTTCCATGTCTCGCATTGCCTTGACATGCCATTCCTTTCCTTGACATTCCTTGCCTTGAATTAACATGCCATGCCTTACCTTTACATTCCATGTCTTACCTTGAAATCTCTTTCCTTTCCTTGATATGTCATTCATTTCCTTGCCTTGACATGCCCTGCATTTCCTTGGCATGTCACTCCTTGCCTTGTGATTCCTTGCCTTGACAAGCCATGCTTTGTCTTGAAATGTCTTGCCTTTCCTTCACATGTCATGCCTTACCTTTCCTGTACATTCCATTCCTTTCCTTTACATGTCATGCCTAGCCATGCATTTCCTTACCTTAACATTCGATACCTTGCCTTGGCATGCCATGCCTTTCCTTGGCGTGACATGCATGCCATGTCATTTCTTTCCATGCATTTCTTTACCTTGACATGACATGTATTTCCTTGACATGCCATGCCTTCTCTTGTCTTGCCATGCTTTTCCATTTGTTTCCATGCCTTGTTATGCCTTGACTTTCCATGCATTCCCTTGCCTTGATATGTCATGCCTTGCCTTGACATGTCATGCCTTGCGATGCATTGCCTTACCTTGACATTTCATTCCTTGCCTCGGCATGCCATGCCTTATTTTTTCTTGACATTCCATTCCTTACCTTTCCTTTACATGCAATTCCTTACCTTGACATGCCATGCCTTGCTTTGACATGGAATTCTGTTGACGGGTGTTTATGACACATCATCAACTGGAAGGGAATAGTCTGGTCCGAGTTTTTCTAAATAACCCAAACCATTTGGAATAACTACCCCTGACGGGTTTAACGACTCTTTTATCCAATAAAGGGATCCAATCTAAACTATGAAAATAAAATAACTAACTATGCATTAACGAATATCTACTATATACATTCACTCTTCTCTCTTTTATATACAACATATACAAACAAAAAGGTAAAATATTTACGAGAAACCTTGCAAACTAAGGTTGTACAAGAGAACCGAATCTTAGGAAAAATCAAACAGATCTAGAACATACTACTAATCTAATTTTAACCTTGAAACTAAAAAAAAAAATGAATTTAAATAATAATGTTTTAACTTAAATAAACAAAGTATTTAAGCTTAAATGTTAATTTACATTCACAAAATATAAATCAAAACAAATAGAAAATCATTAACCTATGACTGGCTAGTATTTAAAGAGAACTTTTGGTTGTGCCTTCCTATATATCGTTACTCCAACAACCTGTTTGTTAAGACAAATCTATAGAAGAAGGTTGTGTAATTCTAAGATTGTGCCAATCTTAGGATGAAAATCACTTTGAATGACAATTTAAATCTTATTTAAAATGCAGAAAGAACAACTTTCAAATCATGATCCTTAGTGAAGATATAATAGACTAATCGACAATAAGAAAAATCTCAATTGAACAATTATATCTTTACAAATATGAATTACATGAATCAACTCAATATAATACAATATTTGTATCAAAATAACACAATCACCAAGGCCAAGATAATTGGGATAATAGACTCTTAAATATTGATAGAATTAATACATAAATGATAGCAATTAATCATGTATTGATAAAATAGACTCAAGTTAATTTAAATCAGTGCATAATCAATTAATCAAAGAAGATAAACCATAATCAAGGATATTATAATGAAAACAAAACCCTTTTACTCACAGAACAAAAGCCATTAAGAAATATGGAATTTCATGTTATTCTTCAAAAATACTGGTCCATTCTCCGAAAAATCCAATCAACCATTACTCCTTTTGAAAAGAAAAAGTTTACAAAATAAACAATATACAAAAGAAAGGATAGAAATCCTCCTCTGAATTTCTTCAATCTCTCTTCCATGATCTCGAGTATGAAATCTTGTAAACAAAGCAATAAAACCAATTATTAATAATAGCAAACAAAATCAAACAAATAATTTAAGCGTCTTTCATGCTAAAAAAAATCAAACTCTAATAATAACAAAAATATTTGAAAATAAAAATGGAATGTTCCATTATGTATTGTTTTAAATCAAATATTAAATTATTAGTATAATAAAACAATACAAAATAAATAAATAAATCATATCTATGCTTATTTTACAAACAAACTATAAACAAATGTACAAAAATGAATTGTTAAATCACTGGACAACTCTTGGGCCACTTTTCCTTTTAATTGATGGCAAACAATGCAATTCTGGATTGTTTTATTAGCCTCATGTATTAAACATAGTGTAACATGTAATCAATTCAGTTTTTAGAATTACGTGGTTATTAAGAACGATTGTTCAAACAATTAATTGCAAAGAACTTTGCATAATGACCAAGTAATAAAAATAATGACTTGAAAACCATGACATGATAGTAACAAAATTTTTATAGTATTGACCTTTGTAATGTCATGTATTTCAAACGAAAGGTCCAAATACATAACCATTGTTGATAGTTTTAAGTCATGATAAGGATTGTCACCATTAAGACTAAGACCAAAAAAAATCATGTCTTGATTATTCATCGAAATCTGTTTCTCTAGCTCATTCTCAAATGAGATCATTCATTTTTGAAATATCATCAAATAGTATTAAGAAAACAAGAACAAGTGTATAAAAGTAATAATAAATCTATTCTTGGATTCCATTTTTTAATCATGATGATAATGAGATTTTTCATTCATTAACCAACATAGAAGACCTGCAAATAAAAACATGTTATGAAACCATTTTCTAATCATTGAAATACATCACAAAATCTTTCATACTCTTGTTTTGAATTTTTATGTTGAAAATCTAGAAATTCAAAATGAAAAATAATCGATATAAGAATGAAGAACCAATGCTAAAGTCACTTTCGATAGTTAGCAAATTAAATGTAATAATTTCCATTGGAAACATTTAAATCACAAAATATTCACACAATTCAAAGCAAAGCACTCAAATAAGAAAAAAAACAGAAACAAATAAAAGGACTATCAAAAGACCAAAAATCCAGTCGATACAATTTTGTGAATTTATTACATTACAAGCCAACTATCACACCAAATTAATCCATAAAATCATATTCTTGGATCAAGTAAGATAGATTAATATGTCATGAAAGAGATATTTTTGAATGGTCAAGGGGATCTCTTTGAAGTTTTACAAAAATTTCAAGGGGGACTGTTGGGGGGCCAACAAATGGTGACACACTGGGATGAAGTGATGCAGGAGCATCATAGAAATCCAAAGAATGCACCTAGCCAAAGTGATAGTTGGACGCGCAGATGTAATTTGAACACGTTTTTGTGAAGACTTTTTGAAATTTAAAATCTGAAGCATTAATGAAATGGACAAGAGGAAAGTGCAATTGCATTTATATCTGAAGATCCAAATTGATTTTGGGGCGTATGTTACTATCTTCAGATGTAATAGGAATTTAAGTCTGTTTAATGCAAGTAGGTAGGTTTAATTTAATAGATTTGATAGTTTAGGATCATAGGAGGGAAAAAGGATTATAGACACCCTCACCTTGTATCTTAGAAAAAAAAACCTCATTATTATTCAGAATTTTGGTAAGTTGTAGAGCTGCAGAGGAGAATAGAGAATTTTATGCATTCTAGTTGTTGTTATTTACCATGTATAGGAGCACTAGAATTAATAGAATAAAGCTTTGATTCAAATCTATGTTTTTGCTATGGTTGTTGGAACCACCTATTGAATGGTATGTTGCACGCTAGTTTATATTCTTTGTGTGCATTTTATTTCAATGAAATATGTATGTGTATGTTCTAGAATTCTATGTTGAATGTTTGAATTCTGGACAAGGGGAGAATGAGTTTCACTTGTTTCTCTTCTGAGAATTCCTGCAAAGAGTGTAGTAGAGGGTCCACAAGGAGTTTGTCAACCATGCTATGAGTTTCATCTCAGAACTCTTAGAGGAGATTCAAATCGTGTTTTTATGTTAAGAACCAAATATCAATATAGCATAGAAAAACCTTAGAAGAAGTACTCAACGCCTTGAAAAAGAGATAATTTCAGATAATAAGCCTCTTCGAGGGGGAAACCTCCTTTTANAAAAATGTCTCATTGGTATATATAGGAGACTAGGAAGTATAATTACAACTAATGGCCTAAAGCTGACATAAATAAAATAACATTACTAATATAATATGCCCCAATTAAGGGGTAATGAGCCAATATTAGGGCTTAACATGCCCCTCCCCTTGAGACAAGTGTTGTCCCCAATGCTTGAGTAACTTTGGATGCTTCTGTATAAAAGACTCATCTTCCCAAGTGGAATCTTCAGCCGGTAGTTTCCACCATTTAATGAGATACTCTGAAATGGATCTATTCCTCAGCTGGTGAATTCTTGTGTCAGTGATGGCTTCAGGCTCCAATATGATTTTTCCTTCCTTGTCAAGTTCTGGAAATATAGTTTGAACTAGGATCTTGTCA
>JASDQU010500677.1:32528-52377 GCA_032191745.1 Picea mariana | reverse complement strand
AAGGAGTGCGTTCAAGGACCCTTTTGGAAGCCTTGACTTCACAAGTGAAAGTTCAGAAGGGATAGAACCTCTGAAGTGTTCAAAGGGAGGCGGAAGTCGAAATCATATCACAGAAGTCAAGTTCAGGAGGGAGGATGTCAAGTCATTTGGCTAGAAGACCTTGAGAAGTTGAATCGGATGGTGGAATCGCTTCAAGAGGAAGTGCCAAAGTTTCATGAGCCATTGGATCTTGTGTAACAATGAAAGGATTAAGATCGAGTGTCTTTCAACACTCTTAAGCTCAGGAAGGATAGTGACTGTCATATCTGGATACAACGAGGGTAATTGGATTGAGGGAGGAACACTGTCATCAATCTCATCGAAGGCACGATTTCAGATTTGGGGATTTGTAGAGGGAGAGGAACGGTTGTTTGTTGTTCTCTCAAGTTGCGAAAGCTGAGGACTCATGTGAATAGGTGGCAAGGACCCACTCTGTAATCGGAGTAAACATAGGTGACAGGTGGAATGCGCCCATCGCTTTGGGTGGATTCAACCTTCATTGGCATATCATGTTTCGGGGATTAGAAAGGGAAGAGCATGAGACGTTGGCACTCCAACTCGCGAAGTCGTGAGTTGCAAAAGGTGCTTGCATTAAGTCTTGGCTGTGGTCATATTGGAAAAGAGGCTAAAGAGGGAGCTTACACCTTAAGCCCATTCACAATTTTGCGTTTCGTCTATTTCCAAGGGCTGTGGTATTGTATTCGAAGTTCCCAACTTGCGAGACCCGAAATCCTTCGTGGAATTAAACAATGAGTTCAGTTAACCCTTGTCAAGGTTTAGAGAAGATCTTGCACGGATCTCGGCCTGAGGGTAGGAGGTCTGCACCATAATACCCATACATGGTTCTAAAGGATGTCTTATTGAAGTATTCTTCTTTGATTATTACCTGATGGTACCCTAATATCAAGTCTATATTTGAAAATATTTTTTCCCCTCTCAACTAATCAAAGAGGTAATCAATTTTTGGTAGAGGGTACTTGTTATTTACAGTGGATTTATTCAACTGTCGAAATTCAATACATAAACTCAAAGTTCCATCCTTATTTTTGACAAAGAGTACCAGTGCTCCCCAAGGTGAAACACTTGGACATATTGTTGGCAGCCAATTCGCATTTTTATAATGTCTTTATAAGCTGCCTACACCAGAGTTTCGCAAACTTTGATTTTCATCGCAACCTTCGAATAAAATGACACTTTTGTTTCGTGTGTTTGCTCTCTTACCTTCGTTCTCGTTTTCACGACTGCAAGCATGAAAAATTTGAGTTCGAAGTCATGTCGATGGCATAAAAATTGTCACTGGATTATTATGGTTACTCTTGTTTATGTGGTCATCTCACTTCTAACTCAATGAGAATCGCACAGTTGGCAAGACACCAAACCTTTACTCACTTTGCATTTTTATTATTCTAATATGACTTCATTTTATAAGTTTGTGATGAAATTATATTTTGGTGATTGTGATTGAGTCCTTGATACAATGGTGGTATGATATTCCATTGTCTTTGATCAAATTCCTTGGTGCAATGGTTTCATAAGAACGCATTAACATTGTGATTAAACCCATGGTGCAATGGTTGATGTAGTGGTTTTTTCTGAATCATACAAACACTTTTGTTGATTTAATATATGGACCAATTGTTGAACACTATGGTTTTCAAGTGGATATTTTATATTTCATTTGGTTAAAATATTTTGGTTATGAATGTTGTGAGTATGTGAATAGTCCATTTGATAATTGGTTTACAATGTTTTGATTGTGATTTGAGTGAAACTCTTTACCAAGGCACTGTCAATTGTACAGCTGATATGATAGGTATGCATGGGGTTACTGCCTTCCACCACCCTCACACACTTTGGCATTAATGTCTGCCTCCTTACCAGGTTACCTCTGTTGATTTTTGGGCAAATCTATGAGTTTTGAGTCTTGCGTATACCTTGTCCAAACCCTACCCAAACCCCTGTCCACTGTATGTTCTATCCTAGCTCTTGAAGGGAGAATTGAACCCCCATGGTGTTTAGAGTCGGTTTTGGTTTCATTTTTTCCAGAGAAGATTGCTTAAGACTGCCCCCGTAATTGCCCCCAGAGTCACTTTTTTGCGTGAGCGATTCTGGGCAAACGGTTTTGAATTAGATCAAACCGTTGAAAACCCAGAACCGTTTTTAGACCCTTTACCTTTATCATGGGCAGTTTCCTCAGAAAGTGAGTTACTATAGAGATCTATCTCTTGTTTTACAGGTCAATTTTCAGTGGCTGGAACATGCGTTTTGGGTCTGTGTGCATTTGCCAGAATGCTTATGACTTCTCCAGACCTGGATCTCAGAACCTCTCTCACTCGATCTACCTTGTCCAGCCTTGTGCCTCTTGCCCTCTATCAAACCATTGATCAATCCAAAGATTCATCAAGCAGTCTGTCAGCAAATTGCGAGACAATAGGCTCTGTTCTTTTAATGTAGAAGCAACCACTGCCACTGTTAGCTCGAAATTATCTTGACCAAATCGAATCGTTTTCCTACTGCCCAGGTATATATTTCAACATTGATTTTTAATGATTTGGTTTGAATTAGATGATTGTGTTTGCCCCGAATTAGCTCTGTTTGTTTTTAATAGATTAAAAACAATTCTGTTTGCTTCCAATTACCAGAAATGATTTCGTTTTTCTATTTTGAATTAACATAAAAGATTTCATTTTGAATATAAACTATTGAATCATGTACAAAGGACTGGTTTGCTAAATCGAGTATTAGTTCTGTTTTGATTGTATTGATTCATAAACGATTTGGTTTGTTTTTAAAAACGATTTTGTTTTAGTAATTAAAAATTGTTTGATTCACCATATGCATTTCTGCTATCATTTGGATTGACTCAAAAACGTTTTTGTTGATTTTCAATTGTCAAAATGATCCTGTCTGTTTTGAATTAGTAATAAAAGAATGGTTTAATAGATAACATACATTCCTGTTATCATTTGATTGATTAAAATCGATTCTGTTTCCAAAATAGGCCAGCTACAAAATCGCTAGAATTAGATTTCTGCCAATTTTATCAATAAACACTATCTAAACTTCTGTATTTTTGTCTACTTACAGGTACCCACGAATTTCATTAACCAATTGGACATGCTACAGCAGTTTAGATATGGTTTTCAGTTATTAATCATAGGCAAAATTAGGGATTTGGGGAGATTATTCAGAGAGTTTTGTAAACTGTTTTGACAATTCCCACAGGGATGTTTTACCCTGTGGGAAGTCTTTAAATACTTCTTATTTTTTGTAACAAGGATCATCCTGTTTCGTGGGAGAACAAGGATATGGAATTTTAATACAGACTGAGACAAAAATTGATGTTCTGCTACAGCTTTAGCTTTTCATAATATCAATATTTTGTTTGATGTTTATGTGTATCAATTTGCATTTGGTTAATGACTACTTTAGCTATCTTAGTCTTTTGCAAATGATATGATTTAATCAATATAATCCATACATGATTTCTTCCAGTATTTAAAAACATAGCAATTACTTGATTCAGTTTGTGAATGACAGATTTCTCTTCTTCATCAATTGAGTTATTAAGTATAAGTTTTTGCATAACAGGTTTACCTAATTGCAGAGATTTATAAATCATATAATTGTTATGATTTTTTATGTCTTGTTTGTCCTGTAAACAACTCAAAGAGCATTGCAGCTATCGTTTACGAGAAGCTTCTGGATTATTCGGTGCGAGCTTCCTTCCTCCGACCAGCTTCGAAGATCATCATACACAGAACAAACCTAGGGCGTTTCCAGGTCAGTTTGTCATTTGTTTGTTTAGTATATTTATTAGTAGTTTAGTTTAGATATAAGTTTAGTTAGATTTATAGGTAGAATTAGTATATTAGTGTTTAGTTTAGTTAGTTTTCTATTTTATTTCTTGTTTATAAAACTATAAAATCAACAAAAAATACCTTTCTCTGTCTTAGGGAAGATTGCAAATGATTTTTTTCAGGTTTTACTTAAATCTGTAAATTGTAGACATTGTACATTTTCTAAATAAGTTATATTTCAGATAGCAGTTAGTATAGTATTAGTTAGTAGTTAGTAGTATATAGAATAGTTAGATTAGTTTAGTTTGTTTTAATAATTAGTTTTAGTTTAGTTTGTTTAATAGTTAGTTTTAATTAGATTAGTTTATTAGTTAGTTTTGTTTATTGTTAGTTAGTTTAGTTTGTTTTATTTAGTTTTAGTTAGATTAGTTAGTTTAGATTAGTTTTCTTTTTTGTTTTCTTAGGACCTTAGATCGGCTAACAGAGCTGCTAAACCCATCAGGGTGGTTCATTCCAAACGTCTTGGGTTATTAGACAACCGTGGACCAGTTCCACTCTCTCAGTTGACGGACGGTCAATTTCGCCCGTCAACACATATGTACCATTTCTTCAACAATTATTCCAACTACATTTGTAATTCTTTTAATTCTGGTGTACTAATTCAACAAGGTGTTTTTGATACTGGGGCAGCTCCTGGCACTAAATAAATAGATAAATATATCTCCCTCTTTGGTAGAAACCCAGGTATTTCTTGGAATACATATTCAAATTCTTGTAGTACCAAAAATTCTTTAAGGCTTGGCCCCTTTGTATTTTATGGTTCCTCCACATGGGCTGCATACAATTAACATCCTTTTCACAAACATATCTTCAACTGCAAGGATAGAATCTCCCTTACAGAGATGGGTCTTGGAACTCCTTTCATAGTGCTTGGTTTTCTTTCTTCATCAAGACATGTAAATTTATTGTTATGAAAATCTAGGATAACATAATGCTTTTCCAACCTATCCATTCCCATTAGAATATCATAAGATCCCAATGGTATAATATTTAGATCAGCGTTAGTATTCACACCATTAAGACTTATGGAACAACCTTTGACCATATCATGGAGTCTCCTTTTGGTTCCAGTGGCTAGCTGAACCAAACTTGATTTTCCAAGCTTACTTTTCTCCAAATGTAATCTATCCACTATTTTAGGATCATTGTAACAATGACTTTCTCCTGAATCAACTAAAATATAAATAGGTTGATTAATGATCTTACCTTCCACGTCTATCATATTGGATTAGTACTCTACTTGTCAATCATCTAAGGTGGAATATGTCCTTCCCATGTCTTCTATTGTTGTATCTTCTTGGATGTTGTGCATCATATTCACCTTGTCCTTTCTGTGAGGGAAATCCTTGTATAGGTGGTCTTCTTTGCATCCCCAACATTGGATTGGTGGTCTTCCCATTTTTCCCAAGGGGTATTCTCTCTTGGATTCATCCCTAGCATACTAGTTGGGATGATTTTTATTTGGAATATTTCTATTGAAAGGAGGTTTGAATATTGTCTTTCACTGATCAGACTTCTCCTTCGTCTTATCCTTCCAAAATTTTTGCATGGATTCTCTACTCTTTCCTTTCTCATACAGGTATGTATCCTTCCTAATGGTCTTAGTCAAAGTATTAGGTTCAACATATTGAATAGAATCTTTATAAAAGGATGGAAGTCCAATCAATAACCTTTGTACTTTCACCTTCTCATCTTTTATAAATCCTACATACTTTAGCAGCCCCAAAAAATTATTTTCATACTCTACCATGGTCATGCTTCCCATCTTGAGTTCAAAGAAATCCTACATTTTCTTGTCATCGAAGTGCTCTAAAAGGTACTCCTTCTAAAAATATTTCTTGAATTTCTTCCAAGTGATCTTATTACCATTGATGTGCTCAAATTGCTTCAGTTGATCCCACCACATAGCATCTTTCCCATGTAAATGGTATGTGAAAATTATGGCTTCTAAGTTTGATGAGTAGTTATGCAATTGAAAATACCTCCTAAGTCCAAGAAAACATGCTTCAACATCATCTTCCCTTCCTCTTTCACCATCAAAGGATGGTGACTTAAGCTTCCTCAACTCTCCTTTCAAATTGTCCAGTTCATGTCTCCTTCTTTGGTTCCTAACAGAAGACACCTCTGGACTACTTATGGAATATTTAGATGCATACAATTTCCTTGTTGAGTATGGAGGTGAGTGATGTCTATGGGTTCTACTAACACTTCTTGAATAACCATCTCTTCTGGGGTCATCTCTTCTTTCATGACATCTTCCCTCTTCCTCCTATTTTGTGTTTGATCAATTCTTTGTTTGCCTCTGCAACTAATTTAAGCTTTGCATCACTTGAGCATTTATCTAATTTTGTTCTCTCATCGGTATCTCATTGTCTTCTTTGGAACTCTGCACTTATATTTTCATGCTTCTCATAGTCTCTTTCAATGTTTCTTGCTCCCCTCTTTCCTTGTGTTCATTGGATTCTATCTCTGCATTACCAACATTGATATTTTGACCTTTGGCCTTTTTTTCATGGTTGGAAGCACCCTCTACTTCTTCGATTTCTTGAATATGCATTCTTAAACTGAATTTATGTGTTTACACCCCTTAATTATACAAAATGTGCAAGACACCATTTTGTTAGAATTATGCATATTAAAAAAAAATCCAAACAATGCTACAGATCCTTTTTCTTATCAGTTCACGAAGAAATATATTATCATTCTCCATATTATAACACTTACATGTTATCCTTTAGATGGTACAGAATTCAAATTCTGCATAGGCACTTCCTTCAAACCACTTTCCATGTGACCATGGCTCAAAACCACAGGCTTATTCACTCTTTAGAGCCTTCCTCTATATTCTTCTACACATGATCTTGTTAGTACATAATGTCTGAGGGATTAGTCACTTCTAGGTCCTCCGCACCTATAATTGACCCATTTTCCTTATCATGAGACCGGTGCTAGGGCCAAGTCCTCTAGACTTCAGCCTTCGACTATTCTCCCTTTTCAATCTTTGATTTCTCCCGTAGTTGAAATTCGTTGAACACTTATATTAACTCCACTGATAGATCGTACGGTCGATATTTGATCTCTCATTGACTAGGCAATCCCACCCCATCTGGAGGCTTCAAAGAGATCAACGGTTGTGACTTAATTAGATGATGATATGGACATACTTAATCAATTCAGGACTTCGATGCTCTAGGGCTCTAGAACATTAAAACTACCAAGTCTCTCAACTCCCCCAAAGTGATACTCGCCAAAGTAGTCACCTTGTCCTTCCACTGTTGATCTAACGACCATGACTTAATCAAGCATTGGGATAGATGGTCCTTATTCATTTCAGGACTTCAGTACTCCAGGACTTTGGGACACTACAACTCCCAAGTCGCTCAAATCCCCTGGAGTGATACTCATCGAAGCTATTACCCTATCCTTCCACTGTTGATCTGACGGTTGAGAAAAGTCCCAAAAGGATATTAGATATATGGTTTGTGTGAATTTGTGACATCGTTCTTCAAAAATTTTCACTGGTAGAGACCTTGGACACCCTCGGAGGCCATACTCTTGGAGATGACATGGCATGTTGACGTCACCCATGGTGACATGTGCCCATGGCATGCAGTGTGCCATGTGTCACTAAAAAATGAATAGGTTGGGGCCCAAAAGGTACTGAATTACGGTGAAATGTGTCCCCACATGGCACCCCTACCATGTTTCCTACGATGTGTCATCCATCAAATAGACGATCCACATTCTCTGCTCCATATCTGACGGTCTACGTGATTTCATAGACTCTAACTTTACACTTCATGGTTTTGGCACTTCGGGGCTTTGATTTATAACATACCCAGTAATCGTCGAAGTGGTGAAGTTCCGAAGTCAAGAAACTTCGCTAACCTTCCACCATTTCTAGATCCGACGGTCAACATTTCTCTCGATGTCCTTCCTTCGATATAATGGTCGACAGGGAAATTCAGGACTTCAGTGCTCTGGGACTCCAGTTTATAGCAGTCCTACAAGGTTCAATTCTCCTGGAGTTAAACTTCTCGAAGTTGTCAACGTCATATGACCACGATCAATGGTGGATATTTCCCCCAAGCATCTTGTTGGCCCTTGACCAAGTTTTGATATCCTTGGTCATGTTTGACCTATTTTTGGGACTTCGACGGGATATCGAAGGCAGAGCGCAATATGAAGCAGAGATCGCGGGATCTCAACCCCTTTTTAGGGATTTTTGGGTTTTGGGCTTATGTAACGAGTATGGGAATGTCGACCCATGGGATTACCCATGTTTAGGCCTGATTTTGTAATGTATAAATAAAGTAGCTAGGTGATGTAGAAAATGGAGAAAGGGGGATGCTAAGTGCTAATTTTTGATATATGTGATCGAAAGTGATAAGTGTTGAGTGGAGATTGTTTTTTTTCATACTATATGAGGATTGCAGAGCTTAGTGCAAGCGAGTGTAAGAGATTGAGAAGAGGCTTAGTGTTGTAACCTAGACCGGGGAAGGAGGATCTAGCGACGTGCACAGATCTCATGTCCTCTACAGAGTAGGGTTTTTTTGGCTCTGTGCATGTAACTAATTGAAGAAGCTAATAAATAAGATGAAGAGTTGGTGGACATAGCCCCAGGGTGGGGGTGAACCAGGTACATGTTGTGTTTCTCTACTTTGTGCGATGTATTGATGTGTTTATATGTTAATTTACTTAGTGCTTCAACATATATGAATGGTAGATATATATGTTAATGCTATGTGCTTAATAGTATGGATGAATACTAGATATGGCCTATGTGGATGTGCTTAGTGCTTGAATATAGTAGATCTGGTTAAATACTGCAATGCTCTATAATTAGGGTTTAACTACGTTGTAAAATAAGATAGGATATTGATGAACTATAAATGTTAAGTGCCCTGTTAAGGTGTTACAATCACAGATATGTGTCCCAGCTAAGTTTGCAGACACTGGAGTCCTGCAACCACCCCTGCCTCTACCTCAATTGAGACTTCATCTGCTTCATAGGTGTTGTTGAAAGGATTGGTAGTTAGTGTTTTTTTGGTGCGTTGTCGTAGCGTTGAACCCTGGGTTTGCCCCTGTGCCAACAAAGATTCCGTTGTTGGGACTGAAACTGTGATTGCTGGGCACTGAGGAAGAAGAATCTTTGTGTGAAGACATGACCTAAAACTGTGAAAGCTCCATGCGTAGGTTTGTTTCCCTAGTGCGCAGTACTCTACTTGGATTTTAAATCTCTATGTTAAGAAAAGAAATCTGATATGAAGAAAAGAGAAAGAAAGCTTTGTGCGTAGATCTGCTACTTGATTTGCGAAGCTCTGTGCTAAGGAAGGAGGCAGATATGAAGAGAAGAGGTAAGATCTGAACACTTTGTGCTCTAATAAAGGTAAGAATAGTGAAAATATTTAGATCTGGAAGCTTTGTTCTCTGCAGAAAGTAAGATAAGTGGAAATTTTTATTTCAAGAATATGGATCTACGTATGTTTGATAATATTTGTCCTAGCTTGAAAACTAGGGCACTGATAGGTGAAAGAAGATTTGATATGAGTAGATATGATAAGAATAATGAAATATATGTTATACCTATGCATAGAGAGAATGTTTGGACTAACAAATGGATGTAGGATCCTAGAAAGATTTTTTTGCAGGTTAGCTACTATGATCCTAGTGCGCATTATAGGAAAGGTTGGGGATCATTTAAAATAAAATGGGGATCAACCCTTTGTTACAGTTGCGAAAGACCGAGACATCTGGCTAAGGAATGCCCTGGTAGAAGATTTCATTGTCTTTGTTGTAGATCTATGGACTATGAAGTATTGGATTTCCCTAGAATGATTACTAAAGTTGAAAGAATGAAGATGAACCAAGAAAACCCTAAGGAAGATCCATAAACTGAGATTATGGTAGAACCCTAGAAAGAATTAGAGAAAGTATTGCTATAGATGAAATAAACCCTAAATGACCACCGACATATCAATTTATTAGAGATCTTCAAAGAAAAAGAGCGCATTGAAGAAAGAATATGAGACTTCGACATTGAATGTGTTTTGGATGAGGAAACACAAGTGAATATCATGAAATAAAGAACTTGGGAACTTTTAGGAAAGCCTTCTATGATTCCTTCATTGGGAGGAATAGAATTATTCAGAGGAAAACCGATAACCCTATGTGGAAATCTCACCCAGATATCTATGAATGCCAATGGAACTTCGAGAGAGGAAGATTTTGAGGTTGTTAAATTTATTGAGAACAATGCTCCATTTACTATGTTACTAGGAAAACCTTGGATCGAGAAGGATCAGACTAGAAGAAAAGAAGAAGAAGTCTTAGAGTAGAAAAAACAAGAATTAAAAGATTTCATGACTAGGAGGATCGTGCAGTTGATTGAAGAACAGGAGAACAGATCGTAACTACTTAGGAACAGAGACTTAGATGTAGAAGTTGCAAGAACACAAGAATATTTGTAGAAGGATGAAGTACCTATCCTAGATAGAGAAGAAGTATTACCCTTGAATCTTAGGAAAGAATCTCAACAACACGAAGTTACTATGCCAAAATAAGACAAGAATCAGAATGGAAAGTGGAATAACGAGATGAAGCTCAACGGAAAGAAGGCTCGGAATCTCAGCAAGAAGAGAGCAAAGATCAAAAAGTTACAAAAGGTTCCAGAGGGAACTTTGCAAAGGGAAAATTTACAAAACTGGGGCTTATTTGGGATATTAGAACAACGTCACATGGCACTTCACCATAGAGAAGCAATATAGCCATTGATAATAGTATAACCATTAGACCAACACCCCAAATGGATAGAAAGGAATTTATGGTCCAACAACTCACCATCAGACCGTTGGGACTGCACCGTAACAGACATAACTGAGTTAATGGAGGCTTCTCGCCCATTGGAGAGATCTATTGCTTAGTTATCTATTTATTCCATCAAACCTTGCATCAGGAACACTTTTTCTAATCGTGAATTTGAGCCCACAGATTAGTTGATTCCATACATTGATCATCGTGCTATCATCATCTGTCTCGTTGTATTGACTAGTTACTCTTCAAACCTGATAAATTCAACCACGAGTGTGTATGTCTGAAGAACTTAGGACAGTCGAAGAGTCTATGAAGAAGGTACTCATTGACCTCATGAATGAAAGAGTAATGTTTGAAAGAGTAATTTATGTGGGTCTACAAGTGTCGTCAACAAGAGGAGTGCAAGCCTCTCCGTCGACTACTCGCGGATCCAGGCCATTCCGACCAACAACAAAGAAGAGAACCAAGCATAGATATGACCTAGAAAATGCGAAGGTGATCCCGAAAATATTTTCTGACTACATCCTGGCTCTGGCTGACACGGTGAGTCGAGATAGTGTGCTAAGAGATTTTGAGTACACCATCGTTACTATGTACCTCCCGAAGGGGATACATGTAGGAAGAGCACATTAGGAAAAGATCGCAGCATTGAAGTTCAACGACTTCAACCTCGAAGATCGCAAGAACCATAGCATTCTCTCCCCTGTACAAATACTTGACCAATAAAAAGGGGAAGAATTCAAAGATAATCCCCCACCCATGGATGATGAACCTCACGCAGTCCACCCTATTGAATGTAATGAAAATCCCACACTTCGAAAGGCACCAAGAAGTTAATTTATGTGTCAAGATACTACTTTCATGTTACCATGGTGGCTACTTATGGATATACCTCCATATCATAGTCGATACGATGTTGATCCATAGGATCACATGATTGAGTATGCAAGGACCTAATCTACAAATACTTCTATCCTGGAAAAGCCACAGATCATGCACTATCACAAAAGATAAAGGATACATATGGCGATGTTGAGAAGGGGATGCGAGGCTACAAGGTAACTTCCATCCAAAATGGCACAGCGCACCTAGCATGTCAGTTAATTGTAGGGAATCTAGTAATGAAGAACCGACCCACGTAGGTGATAGGATTTGTCGTTGACCTTACAGGGAAGTGTGTGGAAGGTCTACAGATGAACTAGGTGAAGTACCTAGTTAATCAGCTTGAACTGGACTGTCGCGAAGAACATGATCAGAGCTATGAATTCCATTTTAGCTGGCTCCTGATCCTCATTGCATTTGTTTCTTAGGAAATGTCAGAAGGTGCGACCTTCTTGGACATCGAGCCATTCAATTTGCTTGCTGCGAAGTTCACCACGCTCTGGTACTCAAGATATATGAGAAAACAATGGCAGTTGAATGTTGTTTTTCACACATATTGCCTCCAGCTGAAGAGAGCCATCGAATATGAACCTCTCATGACTCCAAACACCCTACAGAGATTCCGACCCCGGATAAAGTGTCATGTATATCAGCACTTCATCTACATTACAATGCGAGTATATGAGCATAAGGAGGAGCTTCAATCATACTACAAGCTCATGAAAGAGGACCTTGAGGAGATCACTAAGGAATAGTTGATAGACCTCCTTATTCTGGAAAACCCTGCAGAGATGTCTGACCTTGACAACCCAGAGACCATGCACAAATATCATGATACACCTGGACCTAGAAGAGGGAAGAAGACTGAAGAAGTTGAAGACTTAAGTAGCACCTCAGGAAAGACTGCTTCAGTATCACCTGACCGAGGGGGTGATGACGAAGTTGAATAAATAAATGGCAAGGAAGATGAACAGAAACAAGGAAAAGTAACACTGCCTAGAGATGAGACTGATCCCTTGAAGAAGAGGAAGGTTTCTCCTCCGAAACCTTCTTCCCAAAAGAAATCTAGAGCCAACATGACCAAGATGCAGACTGTACTCGCCACCGATTATTTTGACTTCATCATAGCATCCCTAAACGATGCCTCGCAGGAAATTATGGAGAAACAAGAAGCCAAGAAAGAGAAAATGTATGATAGAATTGAGGTTAAACTCTGAGGGGTACAATAGGCCCTTTAGTCTAGTCGCGTAGTGTCCACTATGCCTCTTCCATCATGAGAACCAAAGTTGGGAGATGAGATAGCCTAACTCTGCCGACTAGATGATGCAACCAAAGCTCACCTTCACCAAGAATAAGAAGAAACAGAACAAGCCACCCAGGACTTGAAGCAAGTGCAAGGACTGCTCATAGAACAATGTCGAGTTGCAGAGTAGAATAAGGTTTCTCTCCAGGAAAAATTGGAAGAGGAGAAAACACAGATTCGGCAAGAAAAAGAATAGTTTCTCGTAGAGAAACTTGAAGTGAAAGAAGCAGTCAACATTGTACTTCACTCTGTGACAGGCTTAGAGCCATAGGTAGAAGACTGATTCATGCAACAAGTAGAGCAGCTCATAGAATCTATCCAGCAGCTACAACAACGAATAACAAACTTAGAGCTCCAAAGCGTAGTTGAAAGAATGAAGGGCCTCACCATGGAATGTAATCAATTGAGTGATCGCAATGCCCAAAAGTATGAGCAACTCACTAAGAATCCATAATTGAAGACATTGGAGTCATAGATCCAAGAGGCAAAGTATCAAGAAGAAACAATACAGGTGCAGTTGAAGCCCTTGTCAGTTGTTGAAAGGATGAAGTGATCCCAAGAGTAGCACACTACCTAGCAGTAGGTTCACACCATTCATAGTAAAGTCATGGAAGTGACTCAGAGACTCCAACATGTATAGGATGAGGCTTACAAACTATTCACAAAGATCGAAGGTCGAGGAGCAGAATTGGAGCAAGTCATCACTACAGCTGAACAGCGCCTGGAGGAACCTATCAATGAAGAAATCATACAAGAGTTCACTAAATAAGAGGTTGTGGCACAACAACAATTCGAAGCAGCTTGAGCCAAGCTCGAGGATTTTGAAACTGAGCTACCCAAATCAGAGTGACTCGGGATTAGTCACAGGTGAGTGTTGGGGGCATGTTGGCCCTTGACTAAGTTTTGAGGATCCTTGGTCATGTTTGACCTATTTTTGGGACTTCAACAGGCTGTCGAAGGCAGAGCGCAATTAGAATCAGAGATCGCGGGATCTTGGCCGCTTTTTATGGATTTTTGGGTTTTGGGCTTATGTAACAGGTATGGGAATGTCGACCCATGGGTTTACCCATGTTTAGGCCCAATTTTGCAATGTATAAATAAAGTAGCTAGGCGATGTAATAAAATGGAGAAAGGGGGATGCTAAGTAATAAAGTTTGATCTATGTGATCGAAAGTGCTAAGTGTTGAGTGGAGATTGATTTTGTGCACACTGTATGAGGCTTGCAAAGCTCAGTGAAAGTGAGTGTAAGAGATTGAGAAGAGGCTTAGTGTTGTAATATAGCCCAGGGAAGGAGGATCTAGCGAGGTGCGTAGATTTCATGTCCTCTACAGAGTAGGGTTTTTGTAGCTCTGTGCATGTAATTAATTGAAGAAGCTAATAAATAAGATTAAGAGTTGGTCGGCGTATCCCTAGGGTGGGGGTGAACCACGTACATGTTATGTTTCTCTTCTTTGTGTGATGTATTGATGTGCTTATATGTTAATTTGCTTAGTGCTTTGATATAGATGAATGGTAGATAGATATGTTAATGCTATGTGATTAATAGTATGGATGAATACTAGATTTGGCCTATGTGGATTTGCTTAGTGCTTGAATATAGTAGATGAGGTTAAATACTGCAATGCTGTATAATTAGTGTTTAACTATGTTGTAAACTAAGACTTGATATTAATGAACTATAACTGCTAAGTTCCCTGTTAAGGTGTTACAGTCACAGATTTGTGTCCCAGCTAAGGTTGCAGACACTGGAGTCTTGCAACCACCCCTACCTCTACCTTAGGTGATACTTCATCTACTTCGCAGGTGTTGTTGAAAGGGCTAGTAGTTAGGGTTTTGTTGGTGCGTTGTTGTAGCATTGAACCCTGGGTCTACCCCTATGCCAACACATCCTATTAGATCATATGACCAACATGAATTCATGACTTCCACCTTCGGTATTTTAGGATTTTACTGCCTACCATAATCACCGAAGCAACAAAGTTCCATAGTTTTCCATCTCCAGCTCGGCTTCGATCAATGGTTGATGGTCGAAAAGCTTGATCTGACAGTTGTGACTCAACCTTTCCCAACCTATGGTTTCTCCTTTATCGAACGACCCTCATCCACCTACCTTCCAATATAACGATCCAAAAATCCTTGATCCCACGGTTGTGATCACTACCAAATTCAAAAGGGGATGGTCATGATTCTATGATCCTTTACAAGGATCTCCATCTGCATGATGCTCTAGCTTCTACGAGATCCTACAATGCCATCTCTCCTAAGATTTACAATTTCAAGGTCATGTTAAATCCTAACCATAATACCATGTCGAACTGTTTTGGCCCATACCAGTCATGTGTTTCAACTAGAAGCTCTGATACCAATATGTAACATACCCAGCCACCCACAGGTCGGCAATGCTACTTCAACGCTTCTTTTGGACTCCTTTCGACTTCCGATATAAATTTTAATTAATAAATACGCATGAAGTATTCACATGCATAGATCAAGATTCATGCTACAACATAAATAAATGAACCATATGTCGTACAAAGAAATAAACAACAAACATGCATACTATGAATACAAAATTCATAAATAAATAAATACACAACATAATACATACACAAGTAAATAAAAACATAACAGAGAGCACTTATATTTAATGAAATGAATTACCAATTGGATGCAAACCAAGGGCATTCCACCCAACCGTAGACACTGTTGTTCCAAGTCTCAACAACAATATCACCCTCAAGATAGGGTTATGAATCCACAAGGATGGTTCCAAAGTGTCTCTAGAATTCCCAAACTAGTCAGCACTCAAGTTGTCACAGGCTTTTTAGCACCCACAAAAATCCAAAGTACATCAACTCTCTTCTACCCAGCCTGCATAACCCAAAAGAATGGACCCCCTTATCTACCACGCAGTCCCTTATACTATCCATCTCCTTCCAGAGCTCGAGTGCATCTATTCAATAATCTCCATGTTGGGACTCTCAGGATTCATAGTTGTGAGAAAAATTGAACACATGCCCAAGCATCTTAGACATGTAGTCCTTAATTCATGGTTGGAATCCACCAGCATTCTTTACAACCAAGAAAACCATGGCTCCTCTTCAAAAATTCATTTTCCCTTCCAAATCCAAACACGAATGAGGAAATATGAGTCGATGAAAGAATAAGTGGCGAGAGAACATAATGAAAGGTGTGACCGCCAACAATGAGTGAGAGAGTGAATGAGTGAAGAAGAAGAAACCCCCATAATAGAACAAAGATGGGTTTATATAATTCTTGGACTTAAGGAACCACTTGGCCTTCCCCCCAAGAAGCTCATGCAACTATTATTCTCCATTAAAATAAAAATGGGTAAATAAAATATAAAATAAATACGTATCCCCTCAAGCCCCCTCTCTTGTGGAATCATAGCCCCCTATAACTCGTTTCCTTGTCTTTCTAGTAGTCAGTGATGCATTTATTATTAATAATGATCAAAAATTACATTTGATAGGCACACTGGCCTCTTTCAATTGTTTTGGCACTCCGACCTTTCATGGATTAACACAATACATTATTTAATATGGGGCTCAAAACCCGTAGTGTTACAATTCCCATCCTTTCTCATAGAGATGACTTATCCTCTCATGATTCACACCTTATCTAATTATATCCTTTTTCATTTTCTTATAGAAAGCTTATAGCTTCACTATATTTCTATCTTCAAGTCTATCGAGTTCTCCTTACTCCATGTGCATATTTATGAAATTCCTCCTCCATTTCCTTCATACCTTATGTGATGACCTCTATTTATTTTCCTTTACCATTCATTTAGACACTATAATAGTTGAATACTAATATTCCTCTTCTCTTCCTTAGAACTTTGTCATCCTTGCATCACATGTTCTGCAACCCTACACTTCCCTTTGCAGCTCTTTGGTGCTCCAGCCAACTAGACAAGATTTAGTTGCTTCCCTATCCTATTGAAATTGGAATTAATATAGAATAGACCCACACAATTCTCAACTGTGTAATCTTATCCTCTTTATAGAAATCCCTTTCACACAACAATCTCTACATAGTTCTCTTTTGATTAATAACAATGCCCTATTAGTAAGCATGATGATCCAGGTGGATATTGGTGGCCACCCACCTATTCCAACTGGCTCCTCGTGTCCATTTTTTGTTCAGCACATTCCTTTGTATTGATTTGTAATTGTGGGTTGTACACTTTTGGGGCTGTATAAATCCCCACACATCCTCCAAGAGGATATGGGTGGCCTCTCTCCTAATCCAACAGGCTTATTTTGTATTTTTTCATGTTAGCACATCCTGTTGTACTTCTAGGGCCATTTTGGGGCCCTAAACATTATTTTTTTGGCTTGCCATAGTCAAACTATAGATGGAGTTAGAGTTTGACAGTGGAATGTGTATTTCTCTAAAATATCTTTCCAACGGGGTATCACGGGCCTAAAACAGAGGTCGTATGCAAAAGTTACGACCCTTGGAATTTGAGGTACCAAATTACACCAACTTACCAATAGGGCCCACATGAATTTTGACGTTTCACCTTCTAGGGTTAGGTTTTTGGATGTCTAGGGTTTTGGAATTCATGAGTAATATCAAAAAGGCCTATGGAACCTCATTGTAATCCATTCTTCTCAGATGGATGCGCATAGAACCCACATCTCTTCTTAGAGATAGATACCACCATTCGAGCAAGTGTTTCAGTTCCGCAGTTTTATAGTTTAAGCCTATTTCATTATTTAATAGAAGATATTGTTCACTGGATATTTGTGTTATTATTCACATCTCTGTGTTTATTGTATTCAATATGTTAATCAGTTCGTTTCGCTCCTAAATCCATATCAGTGGTATCAAAGTGGTCTACTCATTTATTTTTCTTCGTGCATGTCCCTGACAAGATCTGGGTACATGAAGTTGGGACTCGAACCAATCGATCCATTACAAGATCGGTCACACTGAGCCCGAAAAAAACCCATGGGGGACAAAAAGAAAGATTATGGAGTAGGAGATCCTATTAAAATGTTGCTCAAGGAAGCCCTCGCACGACAAAGGAACGAAATGATAGACAAATTCGCGAAGATCCTTCAACAGATGCCCACAGGAGAAGCATCTTCATCAAGCAGCCATGCAACCCCCTTTAAGGTACAGGTAAATTTTTATATTCCATTATTTGAAGGACTGATAGATGCGGATGTTGTAGATAAATGGTTGAATCTACTCGAAGGATATTTTTCGGCCCACAATTTTTCCTATAGGGAAAATATCACTTTTTCACTTCTCAAGGTTGTTCCCCATGTTAAATACTGGTGGGATACTTACTCTGAGAAAAGGTCCGTGGAGGAATCTACAATTTTTTTGGTGGACCCTACATGGGATACCTTTCGAGATGCCATTACAGAACAATACTACCATGTTCGAAGCTACGAGGAGCAGTACACCAGATGGACCACCCTACATCAAGAAAGGGACCAGACAGTACCAAATTTCACCAATATTTTCCATACCCTACACACCAAATTTGGTATCAAAGATTCTGAGCATCATCTCGTGCTCAAATACTGTGGTTTTTTGCATAGATACATTCAAATATAAATGGATTTCCTGAACATCGCCTCATTGGGAATGACTTATAGATACACTGTCAAGATCAAGCAGAAATTTAAGCAGAAAAGGTGAGAGTTTGTTAATCCTTAATATTGGCTCATTACCCCTTAATTGGGGCATATTACATTAGTAATGTTATTTTATTTATGTCGGCTTTATTCCATTAGTTGTAATTGTACCTCCTAGTCTCCTCTATATACCAAGGAGACATTTTCATTTGGAATCATCTTGTGCTTGAACATTTATGTGGGGTAAAAGGAGGTTGCCCCCTCGAAGAGGCTTATTATATGAAATTATCTCTTTTTCAAGGCGTTGAGTACTTATTCTTAGGTTTTTCCATGCTATATTGATATTTGGTTCTTAACATATGGTATCAGAGCTCAAGGTCTTGGGGTTTCGCTGCTACATCTGAGACACCGTGGAATTTTCTCTATAACTTATTTTCTACAATGAATCAGAAGGAACATCTTGGAGGATATTTAGTAGACGGATCAAGGTATGTTGGGTTAAATATTCAGTGCCTAAGGCTTTATAATTTCAGAGATACAACCTTTGTAAGATAGGCTTCTGGAATCATCCCGAATTGAGTCATTGCGGACTTTTCGCTATAAAAACAATTCTTTAAAGTTTCAGACCCCAAACACCAAAGGATATTCTCTGAAATTATTAAGGTATCTTTGGTAGAAATTTCAGCTTCTAGGTCATCGTAAATTTGTATATATGCCCTGTGGAAGATAGGGTATCTGACTAGTCCTATTGACTAGTCTCAAGCAGGTGTTCCAGGTAAACCAAACATAAATTATTCCTAGAGTATAAAAATTGAGTGAGACTAGTTGCATTGGATAGTGGACATATCGTATTAGTTCTAGTACATGTTTCATAACTTTATATCAATTATTTTGTGTGGGGCACGCTATACAGGTGATATCTCCTAGAAAGGCCAAAAATCAGCAAGTTGTGGGGAAGTTACCGTAAATTCCACTTGGCACATACAATTTTTATCATACCTATGGAATTGAAGAGAAGAAATATTAGAGACCTATAAAAAATAAAATTTCATACTCAGAAGAACCAAAATTTTGGAGATACAATAAAAGGAATATTGTCTAGCAGAACCACCTCAAAATCAAGGTTTAAAGTGATACTTGGCCAACATGCCACCAAAAAAGGGAACTTCTACACCAAATAATCCTCCAGACAATCCTACTTGGACTCTTGATGAAGGTGAAGAAATGCATAGGGACATAAATTATTTACAAACGAAGACAGTAACAAAAGATGAACTACAAGAGATGATGGGTTCAACAGAAGCTAAGTTTGAGGCAATAAATACTAAGATGGA
>JASDQU010500677.1:0-20147 GCA_032191745.1 Picea mariana | reverse complement strand
CCCAATACCACTTACTACCTCAACGGGGTTCCAGAATACCACTTACCTCTCCAAAACCGCCCTCCCCCATTTTCACAAAACCATTGTTTTTCCAGTTTTGACCAGTCTTCTTCCGAAGCGGATTATGGGAAAACGAAGATGAAACTTTAAGAACCGAAAGAGGTTTTTGTTCATCACAGGATGAAGAACAAAAAATTCTCCCAGTTTTTTCAAAGGTGCCACTAGTTGGGATAATCGAAGCTGTCTTTCAGCATCATTTTTCGGATTTCTGGTTTAACCTGTTACAATCCCGATTTTGCGGGAGCTGGTTCGGAGAGGTGGAGACAAAATTTGAGAAACTGAAGGAGGTTTTTTCTCCATAAAAGATAATATACAATAAACTCCTTCGGTTTTTTCATAGGTGTCACTTATTGGGAGAAATCAATGATTGAGCAGCCCCCTTTTTTGCATAAGTTCGACCCATTTTCTCATGGTGGGCAGTTCAATATTTTTAGGGATTTATGTTATTTTTGGCCAAGATTGCCTAGCTGTCAAAGAAGAAATTAGAAATTGACATTGTTGATAGGGTTTTGGCCCCTTACGATAGGATCCAATCCTGTTTTTATGGAAACTGTTTGATCTTGTACTATTTTTAGTATTTCAGTTCCTGTTTAATAGGATCTTTGTTTTTTATGTAAAGTCTATAAAGCCTATGCTTTCAAGGTGAATGTGGGAAGAGAAGATACCATGATTTAGTTTTTGTAAACAGCTCACAGAGCCTCCTGTATTTTTCATCAATTCAATAATACAGTGCTATGCTGCAGGATTCTTGTGACTATTTTGACTGGTGATGTGCATCCATCTTCGTAAATTTATTTTTCTGTTATCATAATTAATGTCTTCCTCTGAATTATTCTGAGAAGATTAAGAACATAATTGGTTTTAATGTACCCTCTATCTCTGGCTTGTTATAGTTTTTATGTTTTCCACTGAAGATTGAACTCATAATTCTTAGTTGCTCTGTGTTTAATTGGATTTCTTGACCTATTCTGTCTCACCCATTTCATTTAAATTAAAGGATCCAGTGAGTTGTCTACCTTTCCCTACAAATATTATCCTGTTGACATGGATTTTTGATCATTCATTGTAGTGAATCCATAGCCCATGGTTTCTCTTCTCTGCCCATACCCAATTCCTAAAAACAAATCCTATGTTCTATGTAACTAGCCTAATATCCTCTTCAAACAAAGTTATATCAGATAGAGAGATCCCTCTCTGAGTATTGGAGGGCTATATCCAAGACTCGAAGTGGTTTTGATGTTGCCTCTATGGCTGCCTCCTCAGCCTTGGGAAAATTATAAAGTGATAACATGCAGTACAACTCCCTTGGGAGAGGAAACTTCAATCCTCGTGGTGGATTCAGAGGAAGAGGATGAGGAGGAGGTATGGGTCGAGGCCAAGGATAGATCATCTATTATAACTATGCACAACTAGGACACTTGGCAAGGGACTGTCAAAACCCTTTCACTACTTGAAGCTATTGCAACTCCTTCGAGCATGTTATTGAAGAATGTCCAGCACTGCTTTCTAAACTTCAAGAGAAACGAGGACCTTAGCAGAACTCGTAGATACAGTTGATCAAAGATGAACCTCATGGAGAATACCCTAGAGTCATTTTTATTACTAGAGGAGGCATTTTTACAGGAGATGACAGAATGACCCAAGGGAAGACTACAGAAGATTCAAAAATTAGGAAAGCTACAGAGAAGACCCAAACCTTTGATGCAAAGAAAGAAAGACAAATATTTGAGGAAGCAAGAAAAAAGTTCAAAGGAGACCAAGGTTCTTCATCAAAGACAAGACCAGAATTAAGAGAATATGGAATGCCTCAGGCATTTGATCTATCTGCTTCGCCAAGAGAAGGAGAAGAGGTAAGAAATCTCATGGAATTTATATATACTTTTGTTAAGTTAATTCAGGATGAGAGCGTTGTCCAAGAACTACAAAATTTAATCAGACAATATGAGCTAGAAAAGATAGACCCCTTACTGAATAGGGTAGTACACCAAATCGGTAAGAAGAGAAGGACCAATAAGGAATTACATTTGATGCTCAAATAGGTGAATATGATATAGATTATGTAGTCCTCGAATTAGGGTTAGAGGTCAGTGTCATGACGAAGCAAACCTGGTCACTGATGGGAAAAACGAAGTTGATCTATTCCCCTATCAGGCTTAGGATGGATAATGAGCAAGATGTAAGTCCATTTGGCAGACTGGAACATGTCCCTGTGTACATTGATGGAGTAAGAACATTTGCAGATTTTGAGGTAATTGAGATAGTTGATGACAAATTCCATTACCTTGCACTGTTAGGAATTTATTGGGCCTTCAATAATTCCACTATGGTTGATTTAAAGAAAATACGTATGAATTTTGAAAAATATGGCCTTAGGGTCATTGCACCCTCAGATCCAGATGAAGGTCAGTGATACATAGAGCCCATTAGAGAAGAATATTGTGCATATGAATTGGAAAATATATACAAATTAATATCTAGACAACAAGATTACATTAATCCTATGACTGATGGAAAATTAAGTTGGCGAAGTGACAGCATATGCTCATAAAACTCAAAAGAAGCATTGGAGAATTGGAAAAATAAAATGTATGAAGTATCTACAAGAAGATGTGATAGACTAACTAGAGAAGTTCGCTGGATCGACACAACAGTAAGTAAATTACCCACCTTTGATGGTCTAAATCCTATAGAAACCTTCTTGTCGGACTTTGAAGAGAGTGTACCAATGCAAAAAATATTTTTGGCGATGGATGAGGCCCTGAGAGCAACCCCAGCAAGGTGGTGGGGGTCACACAAAAGTAATATTATAGATTGGGTACAATGTCGTACCTTGATGACAACACGATTCTCAACAAAAGTAGAAGGCTGCGAAGTTCGATACATAGGTTGAAGTTGTCCAAAGGACCATGTGGAATGCTGTGAGGAATCATGTAGAAACATTCCTCAAGAACAATGGGTACACAAATTCATCAACACATTGGACACGACACCTATCAACTGGTACCTTCAAGCAGAGCTGTGCCTCATCACTATAGATTGGAAAGGTATGACTCAGAATTTTGTAACCACCTTCTTATTTGAAAGTCAATATCCTTCAATAGATCAAACACTACAGATCGTCAGAAAAAAATTATTTGAGGAGGCCTCTAGCCTCCCTTTGGAGAAATATGAGGACGAATGGACTGCGCCTCTACAAAAATTGCAAGGTTGTTACAACATCAATACTGATGAAGACGACGATCCAAGAAAGGTGAACATTACAGAAATAGAGGGCCAAAGAGATGTGGAAGGACCATGAGTTGAGTTACCATTCATTGGACACCCAATCAAGATTAAGAAGGTCAATATTGGAATAGAAAAACCACCAAAGCTTGCAAATGTTGGAGATTATTGGGATGCTGCCACTATTGACAATATTACAGAATTACTACATGAATATCATGAATTTTTTCCAACCAAGCTCACTGATATGAAGGCAATTAAAGGGCCTATGGGAGAGATGAGGATCCCTTTGAAGCTAGATGAAAGACCAGTCAAATAGAGACCTTACAAATTGAACCCTAAATATAAGGAGAAAGTGAAGATTGAACTCGACAGAATGTTGGAAGCAGGGATTATAGAACCTGTCAAAGAATTAGAATGGATTAGCCCTATGGTGGTGCAACACAAGAAGACATGAGAGATCAGGATATGTGCAGATCTCAGGAAACTGAATGATTCTTGTTTGCATGACCCCTTCCCTACACCATTCACTGACAAAGTGTTAGATAATGTGGGAGGCCAGGAAGTATATTATTTTACAGATGGATTTTCAGGATACCATCAGATCTGGATTGCCAAGGAAGATCGCCACAAGACCACATTTGCAAAAGAATGGGGGTCTTATCAGTAGAAAGTGATTCCATTTGGATTAAAGAATGCCACAACCATCTTTTCCAATGTGGTGGTCGAAGCATTCAAGGAGTTTTTGCATAAATTTCTAGAAGCATACTTTGATGATTCGACTATTTTTAGTTTATTAAAGAATCATATTGAATGTCTAAGGCTATTGTTGGACAAATGCAGGCAATGTCAAATTGCTTTGAATCTGAAGAAGTGCCTCTTCTTCTCATCATTTTGCGTGTTGTTAGGTCATATTGTATGCAAGCAGGGATTGTTGTTTGATCCATCTAAAATTGCCATTATAGTTGATCTGCCACCTCCTACTTCAATCAAATAGCTATGCACTGCACTAGGACACACAGGATATTACAAGAAGTTCATTAAAGGATATGCCCAGATTACAACACCCATGGAGAAGTTGTTGAAGAAATATTGTCAGTTTAGTTGGACAGAAGAATGCCAGCAGAGCTTCGATACACTGAAACAGAAAATGGTTACTGCGCCTATTTTGGTGTTTCCAGATTGGAGTAAGGAGTTTCATGTGCATGTCGATGTGTCTTTTATTTCCTTAGGATAAGTATTTGCACAAATTGGTGAAGGAGATATTGATCATCCATTATCTTTTTCTAGCAGGAAGCTATCAAATGCAGAGGTCAACTAAACCACCACTGAGCGAGAAGGATTAGCCATGGTGTACGCATTGCAGAATTTTTGCCACTACTTGTTGGGAGGACACTTTAAAATGTTTACTGATCACTCTGCGCTGAAATACCTAGTCAACAAGCTAGTGTTGGTGGGAATAATATGCATATGGATTCTACTATTTCAATAATATGACTTTCAAATCATACTCAAGCCAGGAAGAATGAACAAAGGTCCTAATCACTTGTCAAGGTTGGAACATGGAAAAGAGCCCACTAGTTTGGAGGACACACTACCGGATGCACAACTATTGGCCATTAGAAAGATTGATGACCACTTCGCATAAATATTCCAGTTCCTGTCAACAGGAATGGCACCTACTGAATATACAATTCCTCAGAAGAAACAACTAGTAGTGTGCATTGCAGACTTCTCACTTATAGCGGGACATCTATACAAGATGGGACCTGATGAGATATTAAGAAGATGTGTTATAGAAGAAGAATGACCATTGATCCGCATAGAATCTCATGAAGGCATCGCAGGAGGACATTACGTAGGGAAATCAACTGCGCAGAAGATTCTGAGAGCTGGCCTTTGGTGGCATACCTTACACAAAGATGCTAAAAACTATTCCAGAGGCTGTGATGTATACCAAAGAGATGGAAAACCTTCCCGAAGGGATGAAATTCCATTAGCACCATAGTTTACCCTACAAGCATTTGAGAAATGGGCCATTCATTTCGTGGGACCTATAAACCCACTAGAAAAGCGCATAGGAGCAAGGTACATCATCACTGCGACAAAATACTTGACCAGATGGGCTGAAGCAAGAGAAGTTAAGGACTGTAGTGCAACTACAGCTGTGCACTTCATATTTGAAGGCACACATTTCATAAATAAGACTGTTGAATCCTTGATTGAGGAATTTGTAGTCTGCCATAAGAAGAGAACACCTTACCATCCACAAGAAAATGGGACAGTGGAAGCATTCAACAAGATCTTGGAGACAACACTAACCAAGATTTGCAGTGTGAACAGGGATGAATGGGATTTAAGAGTACCAACAATACTTTGGGCCTATAGAACCACTTGCAAGAAGTTAACAATGCAGACCCAATTCAAGTTGGTTTATGGTCTCGAAGTTGTTGTTCCAATGGAATACTTGGTGCCAAGCTTAAGAATTGTTTCCTTTACAGATATGGATGACACTAGCGTGCTTCAAGAGAGGCTTGCACAGTTGGTCGAATTGGAAGAAGACATATTTTTTGCAGGATTCCATCAACAAGTACAGAAGGAAAGAGAGAAGGCCTACCATGACAAGCACATCAAGAAGAAGGCATTTAAACAAGGTGATTTGGTATTGGTATATGACAGTAAGTTCATGAAGCATCTTGGGAAGTTCAGAATGCATTGGCTCGGACCATATGAAGTCACTCATGTTATAGAAGGAGGATTTGTGAAGTTGAATACTTTAAAGGGAGAGTGGAAGGAAGGATTAATGAATGGGAGGCAATTGAAGTTGTACTATCACAGCCAGCTGCCTCACAAATCTAAGTAAACACAAGAGGAAAAGGGTTTAGGTACCAGGTGCAGTTGAAACTGGGTACCATACACAGAAAAGATAGTCTGCACAAGGAGGAAGAGGAGGCATAGAGCAGAAATCAAAGGTTGCTCTGCGCAGTCCGAAGTTGAAGTAAAACAGGAAGCTCAGATCTGATGTGCCTCGGGATGAGTCACATGTGAGTGTTGGGGGCCTATTGGCCCTTGGGTATGGAAGTACGTGAATATCAAGAAAGAAAAAGGATAATGTGAACTTCGTGGAAGACATAATGACTATTACTGGGTCGAAGTGAGCAAAAGAGTAGAAAAGATGGAGCAAAACCTGAGAAAGAAAGTCGTTGGACGAGGAGATCGAGGATGACAGATCAGTAAGGAAGAAGGATTGTGGAAAAATTAGTAAGTGGAAAAAGACACCATTAGATGCTTTTGATAACTACGTGAGAAGAAAGGAAAGACAGGTTGGTGAATCCCTGAAAACGTGGGTCAAGTTGACCTAGGGTTTTGGCATCTAGGGTTTTGGACACCTAGGTTTCGACCTAAGGATGTCAGTAAGTGATTGTAATGTATAAATAAGAACCTATATGAGGGAAGAGGGTTCGTTCAGGTTCAAGTTACTTGATCTAGTTATTGGTATGTTGTGAGAGATTATTGTTGTGTGAGAGAGAAGTGCTAAGTGTAAGAGCCTTCTGGTATTGTAAAATCTTTAGCTGGGTGCGAAGATCAACCCTGCAGCTAGGTGCACAGGGAGGGGAGAGAAAGATAGGAGAAGAGAGAAGATCTGTTGGTTAAGAGTGTAGATCAGAACTATATGATTTCATCTTAATATATTATAAAGCATAGTTCTGTGGATGTAGCCCTAGAGAGAGGGTGAACCATGTATATCTGTCTTGTGTGTGTGATTGATGTTGTGTTATTTTTCCTTGATATATTGTTATTGCATTGTTGTGATAGATCTGATAGGTGTATAGAGTAGATCTAAGCTGATAAGTGATATATGCATGTTGTATTGTTCTGTTATTAGATCCACTTGACATTCCCCTTGGTTGTAGACACTTATGTCTTACAACCCCCCCATAGCTGCTTCGGGTGAGACTGCATCTGCTTCACAGGTGTAGCCGAAAGGGCCAGTAATTAGGGATTGTTGGTGTGCTCTTGGAGTTGAACCTTGGGTCTACCCCTATGCCAACACCACCATAGATAAAAATTATTCCCCTAATCAGTCTGCAATCGAAAAAGCTGCCAGATTCATTGAGTGGATTCAAACATCCCCCGACAAGTCCAGGATATTTTCTAGAAATCCAATGCTAAGTACAAGTAGTGCCATGATCAACATAGGGTACCACACCAGTTTTATGTTGGTGACAAAGTATGGTTGCACTTGCAGAAGAAGCGTCTCACCGAGCCCCATTGGAAGCTTTGCCCACTTCATTATGAGCCTTACACTATCATGAAGGTTGTGGGTAGAAATACTTTTGAGCTCAACACTTCACACTTTCTGCATCTGCATCAAGTATTCAATGTGGACCTCCTTCGGCCATATTTTCCCCCATTATTGGACACCTTCAAGATCGCAGAATAGTTGACACCAACAAAGATCAAACCTGACTACATGGAACAAGCATCCACTAATCAGATAGTGGACACACAGGTCAAGGGCACTTGCCAGCAACGGATCCAAGTTTATCAGGTTGTCAAGGTAGGAAAAATCCTACACCAAGGTAAGTGGCTCACCCGGGGCCAAATCCAGTAGGATTTTCCTCACCTAATGGGGGAAATCAATGCAATGGATATCATTGATTCCTAAGGGAGGATAATTTATCTAGGTAGATATTGGTGGTCACCCACCTATTCCAACTGGTTCCTCGTGTCCATTTTTTGTTCAACACATTCTTCTATACTGCTTTGTAATTGTGGGTTCTACACTTCTGGGGTTGTCTGAAGCCCCTCACATCCTCCAGGTGGATACAGGTGGCCTCTCGCCTAATCCAACTGGCTTATTTTGTATGTTTTCATGTCAGCACATCATGTTGTACTTCCAGGGCCGTTTTGGGGCCCTAAACATTGTTTTTTTGGCTCACCATAGTCAAAATGTAGATTGAATAGAAATTTTATGGTGAAATGTGTAGCTCTCTGAAATACCTTTCCAATGGGCTATCACGTGCCTAAAACAGAGGTCGTATGAAAAAGTTACGACCCTTGGAAGTTGAGGTACCAAATCACACCAACTTATCCATAGGGCCCACATGACTTTTGGCGTTTCACCTTCTAGGGTTAGGTTTTTGGATGTCTAGGGTTTTGGAATTCATGAGTAATATAAAAAGGGCCTCTGGAACCTCATTGTAATCCATTCTTCTCATATGGATGTGCGTAGCAGCCACATCTCTTCTCAAAGATAGCTACCTCCATTCGAGCAAGTGTTTCAGTTCTACAATTTTACAATTTCAGCCTATTTCATTATTTAATAGAAGATATTATTCACTTGATATTTTTTTTATTATTCATATCTTAATGTTTATTGTATTTAGTCTGTTAATCAATTCATTCCACTCCTAAATCTAGATCAGTGGTATCAGAGTGGTCTGCTCTTCATTTATTTTTCTTCGTGCATGTCCCCAACAAGATCTGGGTACAAGAAGTTGGGACTCAAACCAATTGAGCCATTACAATATTGGTTGCACTGATCCCAACAACAACCCATGGTGGATGAAAACAAATATGATGGAGTAGGATATCCTATTATAATTTTTCTCGAGGAAGACCTCGTGCAACAAAGGAAAGAAATGATGGACAACTTTGTGCAGATCCTTTGACGACTGCCCACAGGAGAAGCATCTTCATCAAGCAACCGTGAAACCCCCTTCAAGGTATGGTTAAATTTTGATATTCAATTATTTGAAGGACTGATATATGTGGATGTTGTAGATAAATGGTTGAATCTTCTTGAAGGATATTTTTCAGTCCACAATTTTTCCAATAGGGAAAATATCACTTTTTCACTCCTCAAGGTCGTTCCTCATGTTAAAGACTGGTGGGATACTTACTCTGGGCAAAGATCCATGCAGGAATCTATAATGTTTTTGGTGGCCCCTACATGGGATTCCTTCTAAGATGCCATTAAAAAACAATACTACCCTGTTGGAAGCTACGAGGACCAATACACCAGATGGACCACCCTACATCAAGAAAGGTACCAGACAGTACCAGATTTCACCAATATTTTCCATACCCTACGAACCAAATTGGGTATCAAATACTCTAAGTGTCATCTAGTGATCAAATACCATGGTTGTTTTCTTAGATACATTTAAACATAAATGGATTTCTTGGACACCGCCTCATTGGGCACGGATTATAGATACGCTATCAAGATCGAGCAGAAATTTAAGTAGAAAAGGAGAGAGTTTGGATCTGCAAACCCCTCACAGTTGAAGTAGGGCAAAGGAATCCCAAACCCACACAACAAGGGACCAAGTCAATATGGTCACCCTCAGGACAACCAATCCAGACTGCAACACAAGAAGGGAAATGAGAAGATGAAGAAGGACACGCAAAAATGGTGTGAGTACCATAAAAGTCATTATCACAACACCAAAGAATGTCGCTCCAAGAAGTCCCTCGTGGCCAAGTTGAAGACTTCTGGGTCAGAGGTTGATTTTGATTCTGATTCAAATCCTGAAGAAGGGAAGTGAATTATTGATGTTGAACCTAGTGCCACTGTCACTACCACCAAAGTCTATCCAATCAAGCCAAAAGAACCATAGGAAGGGGAATGCTTATTTCACTCGCAGATGTGGGTCAAGGGAGCTCTGCTTCATTTCATTGTCGATAGAGGTAGTCAAAAGAACCTAATTTCAATAGATTTCATCAAGTGTCTGGACCTGCCAATGACATCACACCTGCATCCCTACACCATCAGTTGGCTTCGCCAAGGAAGAGATCTTTGTGTCAGCCAACAATGTCGTCTGCCCTATGACATCAAACCTTTCAAAGATGAGGTATTGTGTGATATTTCTCTCCTTGAAGTTTTTGATGTTCTTTTAGGACAACCATATTTGTGGAAGCATCATGTTGTGTATGAGTCTAGACCCCGCAGTGTTATTATTACTTTGGGTAGACAATTGTATAGGATCCTAGAGGTAGCACCGCCTACTGCTATTTCTTTAATCTCAGTTAAGCAATGCAGTAAGTTCATTTCAAAGACCAGGAAGTTTGTCTTATTTTTTGTTCATTCTCACTGTAAGCAGAAGGTTGCCACCACATCCATGGCCTCTACACAACACCTCTCTTTGCATTAGAGGAAAGTGGACGGGATCGTGGAAGAATACAAAGACATCTTATCATCACCTACAGGGATATCGACACACTTCCAAGTCAAACATCCAATTGATCTGACCCCCAGTGCACCTATAACTAATGGACCAGTCTATCGGTGCTCACTAATGGAGAATAACAAAATTAGGCATCATATCTGAGAGATTCTTCAAAAGGGGCACATCATACCTAGATCCTCCTCTTGCAGAATCCTGATTGTACTGGTGCAGAAGAAGGATGAGACTTGGAGACTCTGCATTGATTACAAAGCCTTAAAAAAAATCATAGTCAGAAACCGCTACCCAATTCCCAGGTGTTGCACCTCTTTCATCACCTTGGTGAGAAAAATAGAGGTGCTTGCAAGCTTAGTTGGGTTTGCTAAGTAGGACAGCTACAAGGAAAAGGGTTAGAAAAAGAAATATAAAACAATAAATAAGAATTAAACTAAAAAATAAAACAACAACTAAATTTATAAACATAGGGACATAAGGACAAAAGAAACAATGAGACCCATGTCACCAATGATAAGGATGATATTAGTGAAAGAAAACACCAAGAAGCAAGGGGACTATGAGTCCCTTCTTCCTCCAAGGGAGGGATCTTCGACCCCCACAAATAAGCTCTTCTTACAACTTTGAAAATAAAAATGAAAATGGTGAAAGAATTCTTAGCTAATCCACTCAAGGGGTGAGATGGATTGCCCAATGCAATGATGCAAGTATACTCTTTGCAAGGATAGAAGAGTCCGCAAGAGAATAATGGCAGCATAACTTTTCTTTGAATTCCTTGAAAAATGAAGTGTATCCATGGCCTTTTTATAACATTCCTTTGGGTTATTTTCCAACTAGTTTGTAGTGTGTAAAGAGGCTAATTAGGGCATTTCTAGGTCTTTGACCAGCCACCCAGTCGAATCCAGTCCAGATTTGAGTGTCAAATCAACTTGGAAGCTGAAGCAGAAGTGGGTGGGTGGCTGACCACTCTCATAAATGTGTCGTTTCTCAGGTGCACGGATTTTTTCTACAACATTCACGCATCATGCGCATGTGCACGATTTCTGCATTGCTGTTTCGCACATGTGCGCAGGTGCCCAGTGTCTTCATAGTGCCCTTTAATTTTTTCACTAGTTGTATAGTTTTAACCATTCATGAATGCTTTTGTGTATCAGGTCCATGGATGACTTCATAACTGTTTGACGATGCTGAATTCTTGTAACCATTTGTGGATAAAATTTCAGTGATAACAGATGCCCCCTGATGGGTGAGGTTAGGAGCATATGTATAGCTGAAATCCATCAATGTTTCTTCTACTGAGAGTGTTGTTGTAAGAGAGATTAATAGTGGGATTGTCAAGAGTGCCCCATTGGAGGGAGAAGGGAACCTATAGAACTCAACCTTCCATAAGGTGTGTAAAAAATAAACTGTGTACAAACAAGGAAGGCATGCCCCATGCTCCTGTCATGTAACTCAAAAAGAGGAATGAAGTGTTGATGTAGACAATTTCAGCACCCTCGGGGGTGATCGTGATAAAGGAAAAAGACAATTCTGCAGAGGAACATACTCTGAATAGTAGGCAGTGACATCTGTAAGAAGTATCACAGATTTTGTAGGCATTGACAACCCAACCAAGTTCAGAGGTCTTCGGAAAGTATAAGAACTAACTGCAATAGTCGCAAAGTAAGACCCACCGTAACATGAGAAACTGTTGACATCGAATGTTATGGGGATCAATGATAGCAGGGAGCAATTGTGGTTCTCTCTGTGTCATTCGATATCTCTCATTGGATGGGTAATGAGAATCAAGATACTATCGCCCTTCTGGAAAACTGTGTTGATGTCGACAAAAGGGGGACGCGACTCCCAGAAGCAAATGGCTTCGTGAAATCTACTAGATGAGATTAGGAATTTGGAAGAGGTATATGGTCGAAGTCAAGATGTATGGAGACTCAAGACTACCCTTTCTTGGGGGTATATGTGAAGTATAAGTGGCCGCAACCATTCAACTAAGTTGAGTGTCAGGGGGACAACAAGATGGGGAATCAGTTGTGCTAGAGGCGGGACAAGGTGAACAAACTCAGAGGGCAAAGGTAAGTGGCCTGTGGACTACTCTGAATATATGGATGATGTCGTCAAGGGTAGATGGTAAAGATTGCCCCAACCAAGGGCGACATGGGTTGTGTTTGTTAAAAAAGGGAAGAAGGTCGCCAAAGGTGATGATAAAAAGGTAATGTAACTGCTGGTAACAAAGGCGTTTGTACAATAAATAAAGAATAATTTGGGATAAGTGTACAAATACAGAAACGAGTGCCCCAATGTGATATGGTTGGCCTAGGTAGGGCACAATTTGCTCGGAGAACTGGTGGAGGGTGGGGGGCCCCATGGGTGGGTTTCTGTATGGGGTAGGTGAAATGAAGGGAAATTTGCAGATGGGCAAACTAATTATGGATGAAATGGATGGTTCATGATACTATGGAGGTGCAGTCAAAAGAGAGAACCGTGAAGAGATAATCTGGGAGTCTGTTGGGAAAGTTAGCAAAATGAGGAGAAGGAGTATGTGGCTGATTCACGACATGATGTAAGACTATCGGGACTCCCATCCCTAAAGGGTTTTGAAAAACAACATGAGTGTCAAAGGTGAAAAAAGGGTGCTATGAATGGGACAACTCATGTGGGTAAGAGTGCTTACCGGGTGACAACACCGAAGATGAAAATGGAGGTGTTAGTACTGTAGATCCGGAAATGGGGAGCCTAGAGGAAAATGTCAGAGGGTGTGACTAGAGATGCAAGTGAGATTAAGAGGGAATGAATACATGCCAGTGCTGAGTATATACCTGAAGGGGTTGCGGTGATGTATGATGACCAAGTACCGGCACACATGAAAACCAAATACCCGACGTGAACAATATCTGAAGAGAATCGAACATATGAGCATTTATTTGATAATTTTAAATATGCACATGCGTACCTGGTCAAAGTATGAAAAAAAATGGCGTCCCAGGGGCTCAGGATAAAAAGAGGCCCAAGGATTGTCATGATATAGATGATGGGATGTTGATCCCATGGCTGAAGATGGATCGAGAAATGGATGCCCGGAGCTCCCAGAATGGTGAGTGGAAGTTTGGCGAAAAGGCCTTTATATAACTGTAGGGACCACATTACCACCTCATTTGTACTTGCTGCTATAGTGACTGGACGAGAAGTATTCAAAAGAGATTTGGAGATTCTGGGAGGACGAGGTATACGATCAAGGACCAACGAGCTTCAGGTTAGTGGTCTGATCATCCTGCATAGAATCAGGGTTTCCTTTTTTGGGCAGGGGCTATACGAAGGGTCGTACAGAGGGTTTTATGGGTGTGGGCCCCCATGTGCACGGGTGATCTAGAAGTAGGCATGCAAAAGTGCGTGCCTTCCCACCGGATAGGTGTGCATGGGGGCACCTGTGAGGGGGACAAGGGTGTGCACTATGTGCATGCATGTGTGTTGCACAGCTGCGCATGTGTGCGCGTCTGTGTATTGGACAGACGCACTTTAAGGCGCACCTGTGTTTGTGACAGGGGTGCATGAAGGTGCCCCTATATGTTGAGTAGGCACGCATACGTGCATGCCTATGGAGTGAATAGGCGCACACGTGTGTGTGCCTATGGGGTTAAACAACTGCGCCATGGAGGCAAGGTTGACGGGTGTAAAACTTATATTTTTAAGGTTGTTTATGGTCCATTTGGATGACTTAGGACTGTTTTATGTGGTTGCAGGTGATCATTGTGCATGATGCTGGTTGGTTGGCGAGAGCGGGATTGGTCTCAGCTGAGAGACGTTGTGGCTATTGAGGAGCCTGGGGTACATGTGACTTTGGCAGCCTATGGGTTGTTGAAGTTCTTTGAGTGCCTGTTGATACGAGTGCAGGAGTATCTCCTGCAGTTCCTTATTCAGATGTGGAGTCCAGACCTGCATTGTTTCATAGTGCGGGGAGAGTAGATTGCCTTCACTACGGTGGAGGACATATACTTTTTGATTGGGCTCCCATTTCGAGGAACGCCCCTACCGGCGGAGCCGGTGTTACCGAGGGATGTGTCGCTAGTGACAGTTGGCTGCAGGTACTGTTCAGGGGTGAACTTTATGTCTGGCACTTTCGTGAGCATTGGGGCGATGGATGCCCTAGCGCATCACTATATAGCAACGATTATTGTGAGAGTTTATGGGTCTCTTGCGATGCAGTGGATCAGTGGTGGTCAGCTGTGTGTGATGGTGAGGGTGTTGGCCGGTGAGCACTTCGCCTGGGGGCTTATGCTGCATGCCAGGATGGTAGGGTAGCTGGACCACTGTTGGTTCATGGATACATGAGAGTTTACCTTCGGGTCCATCCTAGTGGCCTGGTTTTTGGAGAGGGTGCCTATGTTGTGCCCTAGGATTTTATTGGGTGTGCCTGGGGCGCGAGAGCCGTGACTAAATGGTGGTCAACTGTGTTTCTTCGCCACAGTGGTGGAAAGGGTAGCCACTTCTTTACTGCAGAGGAGGCGCAGGTGTGGCGGTAGATACCGCAAGTGATATTGCAGTTCCCCTATGCTAGGGTTGACTTTTGGGAGGATCCCGACATGGTGTTACCTCCAAGGGAGGTGTTTGACTGTCAAGGTATGTTGATGAGTTGTATATATATGTTTTTTGAGATATCATGACATATGTATATGATATAGATGATGATACTATCTGTTGCTTATTTGTATGTGCAGATCTGGCACCTCGCAGGCACGAGGTGGAGTTGCGAAGAGCACCAGCTTGTTAGGAGCTGGAGAGACTGCCATGGGTTGGAGAGAGACGTTGGCATGAGGATGCTGAGGTGAGACCAGCTAATCCAGAGAGAGAAGCGAGGAGACGCTAGTTTGATGACCCTGGTGTCGGGCCATCACATGCTCCTCCGACGGATGCCGAAGTAGATTTTGAGGACATATGACGTCGCCTGTAGGCGGTGCTATAGGGCGTGCCTGAGGGCATGTGGTCTCATATCCAGGATGATGGAATCCTGGAGCAGTGTGTGGGGATTCCGCCACCATGGTGGGCCATGGTACGACGGGCAGCAGTAACAGATGCTATGATGATCGGATGACTACCTCTGGGGTAGGAGGAGCCAGTAGTGGGTGGGAGACCACTGCTGAGGGAGGAGCAGGAGGTGGTGCCCTAGAGGCACCTTGAGTGGTGCTCTATGTATTGTTGTATTTTTGTATATAGGCTGGTGAGCCCATTTTGTACCGAGGTGCTTCACTGGCCTGCGGATACTTGTATTTTTGTATGTAAACATTTGGATGGCACTGTGGACCATTTTATATATACATGAGTAGACATTTTCATAACTATGTGGTGTTTACATGTGTTTTGTTAAATGTGTTGATGATGTCTAATCTATATATGCTGTGACCTGTTGTGGATGTGTTTATGCATGTGTAGAGGTAGCTTGATGTGATATATGCCAATCTAACACAATATTAGCTAGGTTATCTATAATTTGATTAAATTGTCTTGGAATATGTGTAAATGTAATGGAATCAAAATGTCGAGATAAAAGTCTAACCTGCACGTATTTGCCAAAGAGGCAAGGATTGCGTATGCGGTACACATTGTTGAGCTAGAGAACGACTAGTTGAGAGTCGAGAAAGATGCTAAGGTGATGAATATGATGATGCTAGGCATCGGCCGGGAGGCCAATGATAGCAATGTATTCGTCTTGGTTGTTGGTCGCTAAACCCAAACATATGCCGCTCGAATGGAGCATTTCATGTGAGGGGGTGTAGAGAGCCCAAGCAGCCAAAGCAAGATTTTGTGTCCAATGGCTGGCACTATTGGTGTAACCGATGTGGTAGGCTTGTGGAGGAAGCATCTGTCAATAGAACAAATGATAGTTTAGACATGAGGGATGGAAAAAAGATTAAAAACACTATAAAATAAATAACCTAAAGTAGAATGACTACGTTTAAGCATAAAATTTCTTTAAGTATAACCTGTTGATAGGTTCTTTGAGAGAGAGGCCTTCGGGAGAGGCCAAGAAGTATGTTCTTTTGGTGAGGCTTGGATAATGTATGGGCCATGCCATAGTGACTCAAATTTTCAATGGCCAAAGGTATCATGAGAAATATCGTAAGCAAGGACTAGGTCGCCTTCGTGAAATGAGAAAAGGTTGACATGGCGATCAAAGGTAGCCTTTGATCATTTTTTAGCTGCCTCATTGTTCTATAATGAAGATCAACGATCTTCATCTAGGGACTCTAAGTTTAGCAAGAACTGCTCCATTGGAGTAGTGTCGGGTAATAGCTCAATTGTAGTGCATAAGATGGGAATTTTTCACTCGATGGGAAGAGTGGCCTCAACCCCATGGACTAGATGAAATGGTGTGAAATCAGTAGTTGTTTTCACAGTCGTGCGGTAAGCCCATAGCATGGAAAATAACATATGATGCCAATTGGTCTTATGTTTATTAACCATGTGTTGTAACATGGTCTTGAGGACCTTGTTAACTGCTTCGACCTATCCGTTAGATTGAGGGTAATATGGTGAGGAAAACTCATGGGAGAATCCTAACCGAGATGAGAGTTCGACGAAAATCTCATTCTCGAAGTGTTTCCCATGATCGGAAACAAGTTGGAGTGGTACTCCGAAGTGAGATATGACACGGTTAAAGAAAAAATGTGCTGCAGTGTCAGTAGTATTGTTGAAGGTGGGCATAGCTTTAGCCCATTTGGTGAAGTAATCGACTGCGACAACAATGTATTTGTGTCCATTGCTAGAGGGGGGATTACAAGTCATGAAGTCAATGCCCCATTTATAAAAAAGGTCGGCAGTGATGACTGGATGAAGAAGAGCAGGTGGTGCTCGGGCTTTGTTAGCGTAAAGCTGACACTTCTCTCATCATTTCACAGCGTGAATGCAATCGTGAAACAAGGTAGGCCAAAAGTAACCTGCTCGGATAATCTTCTGAGCAATGGATATTCTCGAAAGATGGCCCCCACATGCGTCGTTGTGGTAGTCATTCAAGACTCTATCAGCTTTGTCAATGGTCAGGCATCGATGAAGAATGGTGTCGACCCCTAGCTGGTATAGGATGTCTCTGATGAGGAGGTAACGGGGGGCCTGATGTCAAATACGATGATGATCATCTCGTGAAAGGTGGTTACCGAACTTTTGAGTTCGGAGGTAGATGAGGAGGTCACCATACCAAGGATCATCCGAAGAGATGTAAAAGAGGTGTTCGTCGGGAAAGTCAGTATTGACGGGGGCACTGGTTGTGTCAGAGGGGAGGGCGATGACAAGTTCGGCGAGAATGAGGGATTTCTTTCTCTTGGGTGTTGAGAATTCAAGATCGTATTCCTAAAGGATAACGATCCATCGAGCAAATTTGTCGTTAATTTGCCGACGACTGAGAAAGTATTGCATAGGGTTGGAATCTGCTACAACTTTAGTTATGCGAAGCAAAATGTAGTGACGCAGTTTCTGGACTGCGAGGACGATTGTAAGAGCTATTTTCTCTTCGTGTTTATACTTCAAGGGTGGCCCTGAGAGGTTTTTACTAACGTAATAAATGACATGCTCATGATTGTCATCACCTAGCTGAATGAGAACTCCTGCTACTGAAACAGTGGATGCTGATACATAGAGGATATAGTCACGATTGTAGTCAGGTGCACTAATTAAAGGGGCATTGGAGAGCGCCATTTTAAGATCATCAAATGACTATTGGGCATGTTCATCCCAGTGAAATGGGATGTCATGACGTAGTAAGTGAAGGAAACCATGTGCGCGAATGGCATAGTTTGGGACAAATCGTCATAGAAAGTTAGCCTTGCCTTCTAGGCTTTGAAGTTGACGTAAATTCCGGGGAGGTGGAATTTAAGTGATAGCTTGGACTTTGAGGGGGTCTACGGTAATACCGCTTTGGGAAATGATGAAGTCGAGGAGGTGCCTCGCAGTGACGCAGAATACGTACTTGAGGGGATTCAAGTGGTTGTTGTACTGACGACACCGTTGGAAGATGATTCGTAAATCATCAAGATGTTGGGTGCGTTTCTTAGAATGAGCGGTGAGATAATCCAAGTATGCGAGGATGATATGAGCCAGATCATGAAAAATGTATGTCATCGCTCATTGGAAAGTTGCGCGAGCATTCTTTAAGCCAAAAGGCATGACACGATATGAAAAAGTACCCCAAGGGGTAGTGAATGCGGTTTTGTACTGATCGGCTGGGTGTATTTGAATTTGATTATAACCAGAGAAACTATCCATGAAAGATAGAGCCTCGTGGCCCGCACAGTCTTCGATAATTTGATCGATGAAAGGCGTTGGAAAGTTGTCTTTGGGACATGCATGATTGAGATCGCAAAAGTCCGTGCAGACACGGATAGTGCCCTATTTTTTATTAATGGGTACAAGGTTGGAAACCCATGAGGTATAGGCGATGGGGTAGATGAACCTAGCCGTGCGTAATTTGTCAATTTCAGCTTTGATGGCTGCTACTTTGGATGGGTGTAGTGGTCGTTGTTTTTGATGAACTGGTGTAATGTCGGACCAAGTGTCAATGCGATGTTCGATGATAGATGGATTGAGGTGAAGCATTTTCGTGTATGAACAAGAAAAAATACCCCAATATTCCTAAAAGAGGGATTTATAGGCGGTGATTTCTTGAGGAGTGCAAGCAGCCCCAATGGTGATTTCCTCAACGACGCCATTTTTGATGGAAATGTCGATTTTAATGGTCGGGGAAATGTTGGCCATGTTTCCTTCTTCAAAAGCATCAGGGGTAGGAATGGGGTTTTTGAACCAGTCGAAAGGCCCTGATGGGATAAAATCCTTGGTTTCGACCGCGTATATGGGGTGTTGGTTAGGAGGTGTGGAGGCTTCCTATGGAAAGAAGAGTGCACGGTGGTGTAGCACATCCCATGGGTAGTCAGGGTTGTTTAAATCTTCTAGCATTTCCTCGTCACAATGGAATTGGCGGGAATACAAGGGGTCGTAAAGAGTTATATCGGTGACTGTTGTCATGTGGCTGCCCCCTATGGATGAAGAAGCAGGGGGAACGATGCGAGGAAATTGTGATGGTTCACTCGACATAAACCAAATGTCAAAGTACTGAGGAGTACCTGTGGTAGTTGGGTGTAAAATTTTCATAGGGAAATGAGCAGGAGAGTTGGGGGGATTGGGGGGTGAATCCTCAAATAATTCATCCAAGAACCATGGAGGCGTTGGAAGGGCCTCAGGTTTGGAGGAAAAGACATGAAAAACTTCTAGTGACAAGGTAAGGTCAACTATCGATTCTATGGGTTTGTGAAGTAGGGTCAATTGGCGTTGCCTATATCCAATGATCATAGGAGACTAGTATGTAAAATGATCTAATGATTCACATAGAGAGTAAGAGAATCTCATATGTTCATTGACTGAAGTGGTGACATAACAGATATTAGTGATTATTGGTAAGGATGACGTAGATGGACTGGGTTCACTCTGGAAGCTTTGGCGTACTATGGATAATGTCTGCCGAAAGCATGGCAATGTTGGGCAATGGTGGGTATAATGGCCATATTTTGAACATATAGTGCAAGCGAATTTGGTTCGCGACCCTTTACTACTTGAATGGGGGGTGGTAGCGGCAGTACTAGCTATAGTGGCGAGTGTTAAGAGAGTTTGATTGAGTGGAATCAAATTCTGTAACTCTGG
>JASDQU010500676.1:3534-16078 GCA_032191745.1 Picea mariana | reverse complement strand
CTATAAGATATTTTATACCATTTAATGATAGCTATTTTATTTTTATTTTAATGCTTTCATTTGATTTTCCATTATATATAAAGGAAATAGTTTCATTAAATCCTTAAAATAAATTAAATATAGTTTAAAATCAATAATAATATGCATGTACAAACTAACATAAAAGTTAAAAAATTTAAGAGATGGAGTGCATTTTTTTCATTTTCGACAATGTTTTTAAAGGTAACAACAACTATTTTGTTGGAATAATCGTACTTCCAAATAGGATTTACATATATTAGGTTGAATATACACTAACAATTTTGGTAATGCGATTTTGAATTCATATGCACATAACACAAGATTCACTAATCGTTATTCAACCTTTGCTTTGCTACTATGAATTTATGGCTATATATTTGGCTATATATTTATTAATTAGTGTTCTCTATTTATATGCGATGGGGAACATTGATCACAAATTAGTTGAGAGGGTAATTTGTATGTGCATAATTTGTAAAACTTCATTAGTAAACAAATTTAACACTCCCACCTGTAATTTAAACATGAATGGGTTCCATCTATGAGTTACTCATATTAGGTTCAATATGCAAGTGGAAAGTCTTGTTTTCGAATATTTGTATGCCACAAATAATGATAATGGTTATTCTAATATTTCGGTATACAAATACATGTGTAATTGTTGTTTTATGGATTTCCTTCATGGCCCCAAAACTAGACACATCACAAAATTGCACTTGCAACAACTTAGGGTTTGGTTTATTCAACTTATTTTACTAGATATTGATTTTGTTGCTCATAAGTTGAATGAGAAAAATGACATTTATAGTTTTGGAGTTGTGGTTCTTGACCTAATAATATGAACACAACCAATACTCCATGCTGATTATTTTTGGGTACATATATTTAATTGTTCTCATGAAGTTATGCTTTGCACAACACTACATTTCTCACCTTGTATATAAATAAATAAATAAATCCAACTTTATGTTTTTTTTATGAATCTTGATATATTTAATATATTTAATGATAAAAAACACTAAATTCATTTTTATATATCTTTAAACTTTAATTTATAAGATATTAAACATTCATTTCAATTAACTAATTCAAGGAGAAAAGATTAAACTACTTACAACACTAGTTCAAATTGAAATTAACACCAACACTTAAAATTTAATTATTTGAAATGTTGTTAATTGAAATATGGTTAATCCACATAAATACTACTATTCAAAACTACATGAGAAATTATTTTTACCGAACCATACATAGGTAGAAGTTGAGTACTTCAAACTCATTAATTTCTTGAAATAAATAATTGTAGCCAAGATATCAAGAGATGATACTCCTTCTGATATTTGACGAACAATAACCACATTGAAGTAGAACATTAAATTCTCTGCATGGCCGGGTGTGGGTTGTTGGATCTAAAGTAACTTTGGATCCAGTTAGGGATTAAAATTTAACCCAGTACAACCCATCCTAGAAGTGTTATAAAAAAATATACCCTTACACGATATTTCAAGGATGCACATGACAATGCAAATGATATCAAAATTTATTGATTAATGGTCCAAGTGATTGTTTTTTTGGAGGTAACATAGGTATAAAAAAAAGACTAATCACATAGCCACATTATTAATTATTTTTAATAACTTTCTCAAATAAAGTATTCATGATTATACTTTGTTCCCGTATTCATGATTATACTTTGTTCCCTTTATGACTTATTGCCTTTGGATTTTGGAGAGGGAATCAGTAAGAAAGGTATTTTTATGGAAGGGATTGGTCAAAGGTGCCTACATTATAGAGACTATAAAGAAAGGTGGCACATTTGCCTTCTTGAATACAAACATTACTCTATTTAACATCTAACTCTGGAAGTTCACTATCTTTCCAAAGGATCAATAAAGGAGACAATCGTGACAAGAAAGTATAACTTCAATGTGCATATGCACATATATAGACTTTTTTGCTATCGAGTACATGGACTATTCCATGCAAGTGGTGATTAAGGAGGATATCCACATAGAGAATTATTACTTTGCACACCATGGAGAAGACCATTAAATTTTTTATTAATGATAGGTGAGAAGGAATGATTGATGTTTCATTTAAATTGTAAAAATGATTAATACTTTAAATGAGTGTGAGAGGCTCATGTATTATTCATTCAATTTGAAAAAATGATTAATGCTTGAAGTCAGTGTAAATTACTCTTTTAATTTGTAAAAAGAGAAATTAGTTTCCTAGTTTCAAGGGTAGGATAAGAGTTTCATGAGTTGGTTTGGGATTCTTCCTCATTATATCCCAAGTAGTTTCCTATTCTCAAGGGAAAGTTAAGAGTCTCATAGTGTTATAGCAATATTTTCCTCACCCCATGCAATCTTGCACAAAAGACCTTTTTCCATTTCCCTATGTAGACTTGTAATCCCTTTTTACAAATCCCACAGCCAAAAATAAAAATTTTCCACATATACGCACCTTGTGTACTATACAACATAAGCATACGCAGGTAACCACTACAACCCGCGTACATTGGGAGATGTTCCCAAAATTGAAAAATGGTGTCAGGTTTCCATGTTATGTTATGAGACCAATGATCCTTGGCCTTCCATATACTGGAAACGTTCGGATTCATCCCTTCAGTTGCACTTGAAGGCTATAAATGTGCCAATTCCAAGATATGGAAAGGAGGAGAAATAATTCAACTTTGAGAGGAAAGTTACTCTGCAGAAATTATTCACTTCACATTGTGTCTACATCCCTTTGTCCTTTAAGTATGAACATAGTGTTCAACCCCCAAACTCTTCCTTTACGGATTGAGAAATTTATTGTCTCTCTTATATGAGATTTCATTTGGTGGAGTATCAAAGTGGTGGAGGCCCAATTGGAAGCAACTTAGTTTCTTGGTTCTGAACCGTCCTGACACAGAATTCTGTAACTTATTCACTTCTGATGATTATATCTTAATAGAATTACTCTTTTCTCGTTCAATTGATATCTTGCAAATATTTGAATTATTATTCCATGGGAATATTTGTTATGAATTTTGATGGATTATTCTATTGAATGTTCTAGCATTATATATTGTCACCATATGCTTGCATTTCCTGATTATTGAGGACTAGTTGCAGGTGTATTTCTTTGGGTCAAGTGCTCAATGATGGACTTCATCAAACATTAGAACGAGGTAGGCCTTTTATCTTATCTTGCTATCATATTTGTTTATATATTATACTTGATAATAGAGTTGATTTCTGCAGTCATTTCTGTCTGTTGTGGTTTACCCCTAGCCATAGGGAGATTTTCCTCGTAACAGAATTGGAAACCATACTAGGGATTGAATCTTCTTTTTTGGGGGTTTGTGGTGTTTTTCTCCTTATATTTCTCTCATTCATATTGATTTTGTTGTAGTATGATTTGTTGACAGCCTCTCTTCACTCTAGGTCCGAGTCTTTCAACCTTCTCCTTAGCCTAGCTGAGTTTTTGACACATATACGCGGGGTTTTCCTTGACAGTCGCATACATACACGTGTTGTCTTTATGCAGGTTGAGTACATATGCTCTTTTCCTTTGAACAGTCACGTACATCAACCTTACTTTATTGTTTGATGGGTAGGTTTTGATGAATGCTGAGTCTTCTTGAGTCTTTGTAGTGACAGTTAAGTGTTTGTGGAATGACATGAAACCTGTCTTTGGTTGAATTTTTGGGCAGTGCCTTTCTCATAATCTTTTCATTTTGATTGTCCTTGTACATTGGGTTGGTTATTTTTCTCCTTGATATCCTACTTGAGTTGTCTCTGTCTATACACAGTAGAGTCTATATATCATGTTGTTGTTCAGTCCTTGCATTTTCATTTTTCTTATATTGAAAATACAAAAAATAGGCATTTTACATTGATTGGCATTTTGATCTCTTGAGCTTTTGTCATTTATCTTAGAGCATGTAAATAAAGATTTAATTTTTATTTAGAATTGCATAATTGAATTGAAATTTCATGTTTAGGAAGCATATCATTCATTATAAATTGAAGTTAGGACTTTGCACTGTATTCATATTCATTTACTTTACTCACAGATTCATAACATAACTAGTTTCACGATCGCACATTTTGAGTAAGAAAGGCCATTAAAATTAACGCTATAATTTAAAATTGATTAGTAATGATTTTATTTTCTAGGGTGCACAAACTAGCTTAGGATTTAGTGCCTTGGAATAGGATTTTGTGCATAAAATTCTCCAAGGCTATTAAATCAACATATGTATTTGACTAAGGGAGTGGAGCAATCCATTGTATAATCGGTAAGATCAGGAGGCTCCACTTACACCAGAGTTAAGCACAAGGTTGTGTGAGGTCAGTTGAAGGGATATCCCCTCAATACCTTCTAAGCGTCAGATATATTCCTGGGGATCTATTTGTATGTGGGGATATTGCTAGTGCCCTTACCTCTGTGAAAGGCAGTGCTTTCAAGGTTTTGGGCTTTGCTACCCTGCCCACATGGTGGACTTGACTTACGTTTTTTCATGGTTTCTTAGTTTCTTGACTTAGGTGCCACATAGGTTACTTGGAGAGGTTATTCTACAGGTACCCTAGGTCAGATAAGGGTCAGACAACACACAACCTTTATGGAGGATTACTTCTCTGGAGGGGTCTGACCAACTGGTTGTTAAGGCCACGAGGGACCTTATAAATTATTTTGATACCTCCACTATTTAGCATGGAGTCTCGTCCTCTTCTTAGGAACGTATTACTTTCTTTAGGGAGGGAGGGCCCTTTCAACCACTTTATCCTCTTTGTGTGAATTTTGGTCGTTTGATTATTTTTGGTGTGGTCTTTAATTATTAGTAGACCCTTGAGATTTTATATCGATATTTGAGTTGTCATTATCATGGAGAGTGGATTTCCTATTACTCCCCTCTTTAGCTCTACCCCCCCATGATGTTCACTCATTTCATGGGTATGAATCTGTCTGCTATTCATAATAGTATGCATAATTATGACACTCAGTCCATGCCTTGGGTCTCTAATCATTTTCTTGTTGACGTTCCTTCACCCTTTCCATCCTCTCCCTGGACCACTTATATGAATACTATCATTGGATCTTGGTACACCATGGCCCCGTCTTATACATCTTCATTTGATAGGATTCATGTCCCTCAACCAACTCTCACTGTGGGAGGTTGGAACCTCCCCTCTTACGGATCCAGTCCTAGCTATGTTTTTTCAGGAGCCAATACTCAAATGGGTGATTATTCTACTCATTACCCCCCATCTGTGTACCCTTTTTCTTCCATGCTAGTTCCTATGAACACTTTTCCCATGGTGGGTCCACATATATCACCGGGTCTTTCATATGGGGGGAATCAATTTTACGGTTCGGGGTACCCTCTTCACAGAACCCCTTCACATGGGGGAAACATATATCCTCACTTGAATAATCCTTATCATACTTCCATCTCTTTGCAGACTTTAGTGATGATTCCCATAGAAACCTCTTTGGATCAACTAGGCGGAGGATACTACGTTTCCAGATAGAAACATGGTGTAAACTAGGACCCTTCCTGGCCGACAATGTTTCAAAACCAATCTTTCCCCAGACCTTGGTCTCAAATGCCAAAACTCATCACCGTCACTAGTCTAGTCACTGCCATTCATACTAGAGCCCCATCACCAACCACTTCTAGTCATGTTGGAGATTGGTCCATGAGCTCTACAAGTCATGTTGAAGACCCGTAACCAGTCATTGCTAGTCATGCTAGGGGCATCAATCGAGTCGCCATGATTCATATTGATGTCACATATCCAACATATATACATCACGTGGGATATTATTCTCTCACTTCTTCTAGTCACACTAAGAGCATGTCACCATTCATTGTAAATGATGCTAGGGGCATTCATATGATTGATAAGCCTAGACTTCTCAGACGTAAGCCAAAATTCCTTTGCAGGACTTACAAAGTAAATAACCTTACTTGTTTGTTTCCTACTACTGTTGGGATACCAGAAGCGTGGTTCTCACCTAAGGGCCCTTCAGGCTCTCAGGCATTTTTGAGCACTCAACACACCCTAAAAAAAGGCTATTTCAATTTTTTACTTTTTGGGTACCACTTGATCTTTGCACTGTCTGATTCGAATTCATTTTTTGTGAAATTTTTTTCCTTCTCTTATTATCATGACTCTCATTAGCTATTCAGGTTTTTTTGAACTTATGAAAACCCATGAATTAAAAATCCTTAACTCCTGAATAAAGAATCAAAAGCCAAAACACTTCAAGCATCAATTTGTTACTGAGTTCCAACAGCCTAAGTCTCGACAATAGAGTATAGCAGAAAGAAAGGAAATTAGAAAGATAGTTGGAGAAACACTCAGATTTGGAATCAAAAGGAATTCAAAGAAGGAAAAGAGCCACTTGGGAAACCTCAGTCACCGAGCATTGATCTCCATAGGCATCGGAAAAAGGAATTTTGTTTTTGTGCCAAAGTTTTTTATAAGGAAATCGTCGATAGTAGATTCCTCTTCGGCATCAGTAAAAGACGAGGGGAATAAACGTTAACAAAGAAAGAAAAGATATCATTGATAGTCGATACCTGACACACTTATCGAAATCAGAGAATACCTAAAAGGATTGCAACTAACATTTTGACCATGCTAAAGACTTTTTCTCGATCGTCAATCCCCGATGTGTTTCGATATAGGGACTTCTTCGAGGAAGCTAATCCGTAGAAAAACACGTGATAGGTTTATCGTCGATCACCAAACCAGTATACCTTTTCAGCATCGGCAAGATAAGTTTTTTTTTAGAACACACAACTTAAGGAAAGTCCTGAATTCAATTAATACACGCAAATCAGGTCACCGGTCTTCAAGGCCACCTATCTTTTCCAAATTGGAGAAACATGAGGCCTAGTTTTACCACCGAGTCATTCTTGGTTCCTTAGGTCCAAGTCACACCTCCAATTTATCTTTTCCATGAAAACATTGTATGATGATATTGATTGGCATTAGACCTTTTTGCAATGGACATCGACAAAAAATTTCATAGCACATCCCTGATCCTTGATCCACCCACTAAGAAAGCGACATGATGGGACATTTTAGCGTTAGATACGATTAGATTTTTGAGAATTTAAGAGGCTAATTAATAAAAAATCACGTGTTATTTTCTACCTCATGCACTAATCAAAACAACCATTTAAAATCACTAATAGACTGCATCACCCCCATGCCTTCGTTGTCCACCCACGATGAATTTAAGTTACATAGATTCAATGACAAATTCATTTAAATTTCACTCATCACCGCAATTGAATTGTTGATGTGGCTGGGTAAGATCTTCCCTGGTTTAAATTCTCTTGAGCCATTGTAAATGAAATCATTCTGAGTGCAAGGAAATTCATAGCATCCAAAGAAGCAAGACGAGTAATTCGAAAGCTACAAAGATCTCGTGAGTATCAAATAACTAGGTTAGAAATCTTTTCAGGTATCCATCCAAGTCTGTGGGTTTTACATGGTTACATTTCATATATTGTTATCCAGTTTTGTTCTTTATACAGTCTCTAGAGGTTATTTCAATTGCAGGAACAATGCTACCAAGAAATCCAACCACTAAACGATCGCTGAGGGCACTGAAGTTGAAAGAACCTGAGGTAGGCGAAGGCTCCTCTCCAGGGGTCGCAAAACAACTGGAATACACTCTGACACTGGAAGTTGTCATCAAAATAACACTGAAGAAGGTATTTATTTAGCCTCTGGCCTTTAGAGATACAAATGAAAGTATAGGGACCAAGGAGGCACTCCCAGATTGGGGAGATATATTTAAAAAGATCAACCGAGAGGAATACCTGGAATATATCCCACATAGATATCCATATGTAAAAGCACTAGATGATGAGGTGTTCCCAAACATTCGACGGTCGTAACTGCATATGGTTGTGAGCATAAACTATGTTTTTCCTTGCATTGAAGTTTTGAAGTGGCTCATTGACCAGACAAACACACATAAGTGTTTAATCAATGATGAAAATGGTGGTTGTGTCAGGGTGCTCCTTCTGGTAGAGGTCTAAAAATACTACAAAATTCGAGACCCCAAGGAGCGGCTGAATACAGATTTTGTCATTAAGTTATATGAGCGCCATGACACCAGCCGGGTGATGGCCTCATGGTGGAGGCAATATAAGAAATACACCAACCAGAGCACTAGATGGTACCATATGGCCAACTTAAGGGAGCCATACATCCACTTGATGGCCCTCATCTACAAATTTTATCGAGAGAAGGATTGCTCCAGATTTTCAGAGGCATGGATGCCCTTAGCCTAAAAAGTGGCAATTTTCAGGAGTGGATTCAAATGGGGAGAGATCATTTCTAAGAAACTGAGGATCTGCATCCAACATGCCCAGATGCTAAAGGAAGGAGAGACAATAGCCTTCTACATGGATTCATATCTGTTCGATGTCATGTGCGCCAAAAATTCCTTCATCGGCATGAACCTGAGCTAGCATGTTGTAGAGCTCCCGATCCATGTTTATTTCAGCAGCCTATGGGAGAACATGTACAATAATTCTCACTCCCTCATTTTCAATGAGTTCATCGCATGAATTTATTTCATTCTTTTTAAAAAAGAATGCCTGATACTATCGGTTGCGGCTAAGAAGATGATATCAAAGGTAGGCCAATGATACTTGGACGAGCGTGACACCTACATCAGGGTGTTCAGGGCCACCAGATTGCTACATATCCTACTGGATCATGTCCCAGACCAGCTTGTAGTCAGAAAAATATGCTACTAGACCATCCTGCAAGGATGCAACGCTTCCTTGGTCAAGGACAAGAAACGGGCATTCATACCTTATGGTTTCCATGTAGGTTTCTACTTGGTGAAGGACACTTCTCAAGCCAAATAAGAAGGGCTGAGCCAACTAGATATTAGATTCTGGACAGGCTAATTCCGCAAGCACAATCCAAAAGGTTTGGTCTTCAAACATGCTTCACAAGTGTCTTCTTCCTGGCTATACGCCCACGATAAATTTGAAGATGAATTCTTCACAGAAAATGCCCAATATTGGGATGAGGTGGTGGAAAGAATGGAGGACCCCAAAATTACTAGGTTCAGGGCCATGAGCTTGCATGAATAGGTGATTACCATAGAGAAATTAGCTCAAGAGGCCCTCAAAACTAGGGAAGAAATGATAGTGGTAGAAGAAATAGAGGTTCCCTTGGTAGCTTCGGTTCAGGATAGAGGTTTCCCTATGACACAAGACAAACGAGAAAGGGAGTTTCTCATGATATAACATGCTCAGTGAGTAATTGATCAGCTGAAAGATGACCTGGACCTCATAGAAATGACAGGGTCCCCTGCCGACAACCCAGATGAAAGACATAAAGTCCCAAGTGGCCCTAAAATAATAGACATTGATGAAATCATTGGGTTAGACAACCCTTAAATCACAATGACACAAGATGGATCAATGGGGGATGTTTCAACTCAACCAGAGACAGTTGGAGCATCAGGGAGAGAAAGTGCACCAAACCCCCTCCGTAAATTGAAAAACATCTATGATGATGAAGAGAACCCAGAGGTATCCTTGGTGACTCATGTACAGATCATAGAAGAAAATGATCCAGAGAAGACATCTTCCCCAGCTCCCGACACCCAAATTCAGAGCCCTTCACACAATGAATAGGAGGTCGAGAGTGTCTTAGATAATGAGCCACTCAATGTACCGAAAATGCAAAAGGATAGTCCGACAGACAATCCAGGGTTGAGTGAACAAAAGGAAGAAACTCCACAGTAGGAAATCGATGTCTCAATGATCGATTATCATGTAAGTACCGAGCCTACCCCCGACGCCTCAATTTCAATCGATACTCAACTTCCTGATGATAAACAAACAAAAGTCGGTCCATAGGAACACATAGAGGAAGTTTAAGAACCTAGTCTTGAAAAAATATATATCATCGGGAGCCTGGGAAGTATGCTCACTTGGGGAGATCAACAATTCCCTAAACCCGTGGATGAAGTCGCTAAGATAAATGATATTTCTTATGATCACAAAAGGAAATCTATCATGCAAATAACCACCAAGAAGAGGAGGATCACTCTAGATCACTCCATCCTCATCACCGCGGAGGAAAATCTGATCAACACAGAGCATGCCAATACATCCAGACTTATCGGTGCATGGATGGAAATCACAGATGCCACCCTAGACAAAGAGAAAAGGGATGAAGAGGATTTTTTTCGTGCTCTGAAGGAATTGGAACATTTGTGCCACTTGGAAAAATATTACCAGGACACCACGCAGGCCGCAGTGTTCCTGAGAGGTGAATTCCTGGAGGCCTATAGAAAATTTACAGATGAATGATACCTACTCACTGGAAGGATAGATGAACTTCAAGAAGACACCCTCATGGAACTGGAGATGTGAAAGGATATGTAGAGGTGGTATGAAAAATTGCACCAAGCCATGGAAAATATTGACTATATCAATGCGGTGCAATAAGGCTGAGACACTGACGAGCATGACATCTGGGTGTTAAAATAAAGCAGCATCAACCGCATAAGGAAATCGGCTAAATGTTGGGTAAAAATGGCTTAGGAACCTCATCGGGAATTCCAAGAGAAATGGGTCGAGTGCGAGAAAATATGGATCAAGATCAACCGGGCAATGAAATACATCAGCCTCCCTTAATTCGGGACACCCAATGACTTTGTCGACTTGCGCAACATAGTCAAATCGCATGTCAAACAAGACTCATCATAGGCTAATGAAATAGTGAAGGTGGAAGACATGGTGCAAGGACAGGTGTGATAGTTCAAGCACCACCTGATCAAATCTCGAACTAGGCTGCATCAATTAAGTGATAGAATAGTCAAGTATCAGGCACAAATGGTGAAGATAAGAGAGATCATTTCAGCCCCAATGGAACACCATATATTCTTGTATGCTAACACATGTGAGGATCTCTTCATCAAATGGTCAGATTACAAGAATAGTCATCCACTCAAATGAGATCATTCGATGACTCTTTGAAGACTGATAGAGGAAAGCACCATGTGGCAAGTTTTTATCTTATTTAAGTACACTTTAATAGTTATTTTTAGTTAATAGTATGTTATAACTAGGAGGATCGACCTGTTAGCAAGGGTCAATGGTTGTTGCAAAGACCCTCATTTTTTGGATTTGTAAAGAACTATTTCAAAGCTACCTTAATTGAGAAGTCCTAATTAGGACCAGAGACAACTTTGTGCTTTCATCAACAGTGTGTATGATTGGATGTGGAGAAGAATTATTTTTTATTTCATCTCATGAATGTTTGTTGTAACAAGTAAGAACTTCTAAATCTGTTGATAAGTTATCTAATTCAATATTTTTATAATTCTTATCTTTAATGATGAAAGTAAATCATTGTTTTAATATGTGATTGATGATTAGAGTTAAGGAAACTATTTTTCTTTCCATCATTTATCGCATGGATGTTTTATTCTGATAAATTGTGTCTCAGTCAATAATTTGAACACCAACAAGTTAATGTATTATTACTAGGCCTGAGGTAGAGAATCATTTTCTGCGTGCTAGTGTGAAAGGGTTATCCCAAGCTCATACTTCTCTAGTAGTTAAATTTTACCACCTTTTTACCCAGTTGGTTTATACCGGCTCTTATCTTGTATCGGTCCCACCTATAAGATAAAATAAGAAAAGAGAACGTCTGAACTAAAGGAGAAACTTTCACTACTAAATGTAAACCCCATCGATTATTTGGACGGATCACAAGATCTAGAGAACCATTCCACTATTAAACATTAAAGAGTCTAGTTGGGCCTCGATGGCAGGTTTGGTTCCTACTGTTGAGTTAAATGGACTTAGGACCCCTCAACAGAATTGGCGCTAGAAGGAGGAATAAGAATGAATGGCTAACAATGTTTTTTATAAAATATTTCACATAGCTTGTAGATTCAAAACAGCCTGCATGCATGGATATTCATTCCCAAGACAACCCACACACACTGAGTAATCCTAAAAAGAGTAACTCACCCCAACATGAGGAAGAACATTTGTTCCTTGATATACCTTACACTATTCCTCATGAGGAATTGAACCAATTCAGAAGAATCACAAGAGATTACGCCCGACAGATCGGTTCATTTCCCTTAGCTCTGTTACTTTGTCAAAGAAAAAAAATAACCAAACCAGTGGTCAAGTCCCCCAACCAGGTTTTTGTGAACACAGTAGAAGACCTGATAGATTTCTCCCTCACCAAAATCAAACATCCTCTTAACCTAGTCCCTGAAACACCAACCAACAACTTCTCTGATCCTGATGATTTTTCTGAAGAGGAATATGTTAACTCAGAACGATCTGAATACATGGAATATAACAATGACCATGATGAAGAAAGGGGAAACCCACCTCATAATAATCAACCCTAGTTGGCTAGAGATTCTTTGGCCATCCTTGGGCAAGTACGTAACCTTCCCCAACATCCATAGAAGTTACTTCTTAAATTTGATCCTGGAACCTCAGGACTTTCTG
>JASDQU010500675.1:35062-67332 GCA_032191745.1 Picea mariana | reverse complement strand
CAAAGTACAATGCAAAAAATGAAGAAGGAACAAAGCGATTGCTAAGAAACTGTGTCTTTCACTCCAAGACGATTGTGAAGGAAGTGGAACTTCTACTCAATAAATGTCTTGGTGAAGATGTTTGTTGTCTATTTGGTGGATGGACAGTACTGCAAATCAATGATCCTTTCAAGTACCAACTCTTTGATGTAATGCATATGGATCTCAATGTGTTTGGTTTGCTGTCGTTGCACTAGGTCTCTACAAAACTTGAGACTACTATGATTGTCACACCAAATGATATTCGGATGATGAAACTGGATGCCAAGCTCGGTGAGGAAGTTCTAAAGAAAAAGTTACTGAATAGTGACGATGACCGCTCCTCTTTACTCGACCTCTGCTGATGATAGAGAAATAACTAACTACTTTTTACTCGTCCAATAGATGGGACCAGAACACAAACTAAGCACATACCCAGATGTGGACTTGCAATCTGTGTTATCACCAACCCAATCAGAATCAGTGAAGCCCATGAGATCCAATGCACAACCTGCTGCATAGTGGATCCCATAACTAGTGGTGCCTTGAACATATATAAGGATGTGTTTGACATCCTTCCAGTGTAGCTCACGGGATTCCTACATGTACCTAGAAACTTCCCCTACTGCATATGAGAGATCCGGCCGGGTGTGGGTGAGATGTAGAAGGCTCCCCACAAGCTATCGATACAAGGTGTTTTCTACCATTGGTGTATCACCACCATCCTCAAGATGTACCCCAGATAGAAAGGGTGTGGTTGTCAACTTGTAGTCGGTCATGTGGAATATAACCAAGAGATCCTTGGCATACTTAGTTTGAGATAGCTTGATTCTTGAAGCATCTTGACTGATATCAATACCAAGGAAATAGTGCAGTGGACCCATGTCCATCATAAAGAACTTGTCGTGCAGAATGTCTTTGACTGCAACAATGGTTGATGTCAAACTTCTTGTGATCAGTAGGTCATCAACATAAAGAACTAGGATCAACAAGGAGTCTAAGGTCCTCAGCATGTAGACGTTTAGATATGATTTGCATCTAACAAAGTGTTGAGAGAGAAAGTAGGCATCCATCTTTGCATACCATGCTCTAGGTGTTTGCTTGAGACCATAGAGGGACTTCTTCAATCAACATACTAAGGATGAGTTCTAAATGAATCCCTATGGATGCTCCATATAAATCTCCTTTGATAGATCCCCATGAAGAAAAACATTCTTCACATCCATCTGGCGAAATTCCCACCCCCTGGTTACAACAATAGAAAGGGCCAATCGGATGGATTCCATAATGCTATGGGAGAAAAGGTCTTGTCATAGTCTATCTCATGGATCTGTTGAAAGCCTTTGGAAACCAATATTACCTTATACATGCCCACCTATCTGTATGTTGCCTTCTTTGTCCTCTAGACACATTTTCATCTAACAAGCTTCTTGTCTTAAGGAAGTAGAACCATATCCCAATTTCGGTTCTTGAGGAGAGAGTTATACTCCTTCGGCATGGAAGCTTCCCAGAAGGGATTCCCTGCAGCCTCTGCATAGGTCTGCATGTTTGAAGCTAGAACCATACAACAATGCATGGACATCACTGGTTTGATAGTTGTGAGTGCATGAGGAGGATCCTTAAACTGATACCTCGTCCTCCTCTGATCGGTTGGATCCCCCAGAAGAACTCTTGTTTCCTATAGGGTGGTTTGTGCCCACTTGGGAATCTGTGGTGGCTCAACATATGCATGCTCATCATATTTCGAATAATATCTAGAGCTTAGATCTGAACCATGATCTAAGTGATTAGACTCATCATCATTGATGTTTGGTGCAAGAAGTGGTACAAAGGTCTCTACATGTGGTTTCGACGGTTCATACAAGGGAGTTTCCTCAAATTGAACACTACACTCAATGATGAGCTTGTCAATAGAGGGATCAAGCAATCTATAATGCTTCACACCATCTCAGCTACTCTGTTCTACTGCAGAGTGTAAGGTATTGTGTGTTGCAGTTGTATACATGTCTCTAAACAAAGATGTTGGACATATTGGTTCACATATTGGTTCAAATATTCCCCCCCATTATCTGTGTGGAGGATTTTGATATTTCTCCCGGATTGAGTCTCTGCATGTACTTTGAAGTCTTTGAGATGCTCAAAAACCTCAAACTTCTACTGGAGAAAATACACCCAAGTGTATTGTGAGAAATCATCAATAAATGTAAGCATGTACCTTGATTTGTTGATGGACGAATGAGGAAAGGGTCCCATCAGATCATTGTGGATGAGCTCCAAAGGATAGGAGGCCCTCTAGACCTTCCCTTTCTCAAACTTCTCTTAAGGATGTTTTCCAAGAATGCATCCTTGACAACCTCCTTTTGAAAAGTGTATGTTGGGAAAGACAGTGACCATATCCTGTTTGCATAGTTGTTGCATGTATTTGAAATTCAGATGGTCAAATCTCTCATGCCATAATCTACTAGTATCATCAGCATGTGTCAGTAGTAAAGAAAAATTAAATTTAGCAATGAATTTACTGAAAGTGTACAAACGACATTGGTGGTTGACCTCACCAACAACAATCACGGAGTTATCATGAATATCAGAGATGGTTACAGAGTCAGGTGTGAACTCCACCCTTTTTCCTATACCACTGCATTATTTGATAAATGGAGAGTAGATTCACAAAGAGTTTTGGAACATGCAATACGTTCTCAAAAATTCCTTGTAGGCTTTCTACTATGCCTTGGCCAATGAACTCAACTAGGGTATCATCTCCCATGAAAATGGGAGGACCCATGCATGAAGAAATAGAAGATAAAACATTCTTTGTTGTTGTCATATGATGGGATGTTCCTGAATCTAAGATCCATGCATTGGGAGAAGAGTTAATGAAAATCGGTGCATGAGAGTTACCTCGTTTGGATTGATCTTTCGGCTTCTTCTTGACAGCTTCGGGAATGTGATCCCTGAGGTTAATCTTCTAAAGAATTTTCACCATCTGATCAATCTGCTTCTTCATGCATGCAGGCTTGGGATGAAAACCGTGGTTGTAGTAATCGCATTTGGTCTTCCCTTTCTTTCCTTTTCCATCAAAGGGTTTGGAGTACCCTTCCTTCTTTGGCTCTTCATGTGCTTTTCCCTTGCCTTTTTTCTTAGACTTTGAATTGAAAGTGTTGCTTATTTCATGCAAAGCAAGTGCATGTTCATTAGGTACCTTGATTATCCCCATTTTGATTAGCTTATCTTGCTCATGCATGAGGGATTCAATAAACTGATCCAATGTCGACATTTTCCAGGCCACTCCTGAAGTGAATCTGTTTGTATGAAATGATGAGATGAAAACAACATAATCCAAACCAAGTTTTTCTAAGATGGAAAGGATTAACTGACCGTGTTGAATGGATTTATATATTCCACATCCCTTTATATGAAGGAGGAGGGACTTGAATTTCGTAAAGAAGTTATGGATGTTGTCAAAATTCCATATCTAAGGAATTTAGATTGACCTTGAGCATATGGCCTCTCATTTCGTCCTAGTTGCCAAAGAGATCCTCCAACTTTTTACAAATATCATCTGGTGTGGTACAAGCTTCAATGTGAAATAGAAGCTCGGGGGACATAGACACACATAGGAGGTCGTAAGCCTCATCCATGCTGTTGAGATACCTATTTTTTTTATAATAGAGGTTGGCTCAACCTCTGTAGCCATGGTAATCTAGTACAAGCCTCTGCATCTGAGTTGATGCAGAGTTTTTAGCTTCCACTCGAAGTAGTTATGAGGTGTGAAAAGTATTTTCGGTGAATAATCCATATTTTCTAATTGCATATCTCTTTTGGACCTGCAAATAATATACTTGTGTGCCTTTCTCCTAGCAACCTATGGGCTTTGATACCATGTAGAATTGTGGTGAAACCTACACAGAGAGTCTAGCTAACAACAATTTGTACAAATCTTGCAAATTGAGATAATGAGAGAAGAGATGAGAAAAAAGAATCAATAGAATTGTATTCACTAATGAGTAAAATGGTAAAATACACATGATATACTCTAGATGGTTAAGTGACGTCACCATAGTAGTGATCTAGATAAATCTAAGCACTCACTGATAGAAACTGAAGTAATTTTCCATCTAGTCCTAGTTAACTTATCCATGTAATTATTAGTTAACTGAGTCACACGTGTGGAAGTGAGATAAACACATGCAACTGTTGGTGATAAAACTGAGGTTTCCATGCATGGGTGACTTCCACTAGTATAATTGAGTGTAACTAAGTGTAATTGAATCTGAACCGAAGAGGAGCACCCTATTTTGTAGGGGAATATTATCTAGAGAGAATATTCTCATCCAAGGAAATGTTCTCAACATTGGACTATTGATCTGGATTTATGAGCGGAACGAAATGAATAACAGATTGAATACAATAACACAGATATATGGAGAACAACAATAGACATCTAGTGAACAATAACTTCTATTGAATAAATAAAATAGGATGAAACTGTAAAACTGCAGAACCGAAAACACTTGCTCGAATGGTGATAACTATCTCTAAGAAGAGATGTGGCTGCTACATGCATCTGTCTGAGCAAAATGATTACAATAAGGCTCCAAAGTCCTTTTTAACATTACTCATGAATTCCAAAACCCTAGACATCCAAAAATCTAACCCTAGGAGATGAAATGCCAAAAGTTATGTGGGCCTCGATGGGTAAGTTGGTACCTCAACGTCCCAGGGTCATAAATTTTGCATACAACCTCTGTTTTAGGCTCGTGATAACCCGTTGGAAAGGTCTTTTCAAGGAACACAATTATGCCGTCAAACTCTAGCTCTATCTATAATTTGATTGTGGTAAGCCAAAAAAAACATTGTTTAGGGCCCCAAAACGACCTTGGAAGTACACAAATATGTACTAACATGAAAACATCCAAAATAAGCCAGTTGGATTAGGTGTGTGGCCACCAATATCCACCTAGAAGTTGTGTAGGGATTCAGATAACCTATGAAGTGTAGAACCCACAATTACAAATAATTACAAAAGAACGTGTTGAACTAAAACTGTCAAGAGGAGCCAGTTGGAATAGGTGGGTGGCCACCAATATCCACCTGGATCAGTCCTCCCCCCTTAGGAAGAAATGTTCTCCATTGCATTGAGTGACCCCATCAGGTGAGGAAACTTCTACTGAATTTGGCCCCGAGTGAGCCACTTTCCTTGGTGTAGGAGCTTCCTTGCCTTGACAACCTGATAAAATTGGATCCTCTGCTGGAGAGTGCCCTTGACCTGTATGTCCACTATCTGATCAGTGGATGTATGTTCCATGCAGTCAAGGTTGAGCTCTGTTGGTGTCAGTTGTTATGCGATCTCTAAGGTGTCCAATAATGGTGGAAAATATGGCCGAAGGAGGTCCATATTGAACATTGGGTGCAAGCCAAGGAATGGTGGAGTGTTAAGCTCAAAAGAATTTCTACCTACAACCTTGGTGATAGTGTAAGTCCCATAGTGAAGTGGGAGGAGCTTTCGATGGGGCCCTGTAGGGTGCTCTTTCTGCAAATGTAACCAGATCTTGTCTCCCACTTGAAACTTGTGAGATACTTGGTGTTTATCATGGTGCTGCTTGTACTTAGCATTGACTTTCTCAAAAATATCATAAACCTATTGGCGGATGTAATGAATCTTCTCAATGAATCTGGTGGCTTTGTTGGCCTCAGACTGAACATGGGAATAATCTGTCTATGTTGTTGCAAGAAGTAGTGCAACATCAATGGGACCCAAGGGTTGGAATCCCAACCCCACCTGAAATGGGTTATGGCCGATGGAGCTATGGAGAGCCATGTTGTAGTTGTTTTGAACATAGCAGAGACTCTCATCCCATGTACACAAATGGTTAGAGTTATACATCCGCAGGATGTGCACAATCATCCGATTGACAACCTTTATTTGGCCATCTGTTTGAGGGTGGAAGGCAGTGGATTGAGTGAGTTTGGTGTCCAACAGTGACCAGAGCCTCGACCAAAATGTGTTGAGGAACCTGTTGTCTCAATCTAAGATTATGGTATGTGGTATCCCAAAATGGAACCACACTCGTTCGAAGAAAATATTAGAAGTATCTTTCGTTGTGGTGCTCTTCTTACAGGATATGAGAATGACCATCTTCGAAAATCGATCAACCACCACAAATACACAATCATTTCCTTGCTTGGTGGATGAAAGGCCAGACATGTAATCCACCAAGATGGATTCCCAAGGCCTCTCGGGAGTAGGAAGAGGGGTGTATAAGCCTTGCTTCTTTATGGCTGGCTTGGCAATGGCATGAACAATGCAAGATATGATATACTTGTTGACGTCTTGTCGAAGTTTTGGTCAATAAAAATGTTTCTGTAGAACGACCACAGTTTTCTCCAAGAAAAAATATCCTGCCATCCAACTGTAGTGAGCCTCCCAAATCATCTTTTCACACTCACTTGCAGGAACACAGAGATGGCCTAGATGGCATAACAGTCTATGTTGAATGTGAAAATCGATGACATTCACGTGTATACCCAAGTGTTGATAGGTGGCGGAAAAATCCATATCTTGTTGATAAAGATGGGGCCACTCAGATGTATCATGCCCACATGAATGGAGCACGGTGGTGAGTGCAGCCACAGGAGGTCGACTGAGGCAGTCAACGACATGATTTGTTCTCCCTGTATTATACTTGATGTTGAGATGGAACTATTGTAGGTAGGTGGACCACTTCTGATGGTAGTCGTTCTGCAACTTCCCCTGTGTCTGTATGGACTGTAGAGGATTGTGATCGTTGTGGATGATTGTCTCTATTGAAATGTACACTTAAAATGAGAGGGGGGGGGTGAATCAGTATTACCCTTTTTCAACAATTAGCAGTTACTTTTATATTTTGTTAATTACCACAATAGATCAACAATGGACTTGTTTGTAAAATCAATTATATAAATATAATTAATAGGAATTACAAGGATTTTTATGAAGAATAGTGAAGGACACTAATCCTTTGTAGAGAACCAACTCTAGGAGACACAAATCCCCTTCTTCAGGGCACCAACCCTAGGAAGCACCAACTCCCTTGTCTTTAGGGCACCAACCTTAGAAAGCACCATCTCCTTTGTTTTTAGGGCAACAACCCTAAGAAGCACCAACTCCCTTATCTTTAGGCCACCAACCCAGGAAGCACCAACTCCCTTAAATTACACTTACTTAGTAAAAGATATGAATCCTTCTGTGCTCCTCCATTCCACCCTCACTTCATAAGAATCATCGGTTCTTCTTCTTGGACTATGTTGTTGTTTTGATCTTCTGATTTGGATTACAGAGACACTTTCTTCTCACTATTCTTTCTTGTTTATATACTCTTCCAACTGGTGTGAGCTATGAAGCATTGTGTCCCTTTGTTTGGACCATTTCACCTCTTCATTTTAAATTAACAATAATCTCTATTATTATTCAAACATTATTGTGAAGGCTTTTAATTCAGTGAGAGTGCTTTTCATAAATTGATCATAGATATGGATCGATTTCTTTTAACTTGATTCCATGTCTCTGCAAATATTGCAGAAATCGAATCCTGCAAAGGCGCTTCCTTCAAACCATTTACATGTGACCATATGCGCAAAACCACAGGATTATTAATAAAGAGATGTACCCAGTGCCTCATGGATTATGTGTTTGTAACCCATGATCGGGGGCTGGAACCTAGTCCTTTGGTACTTTGGCCTTTGGGCGATTTATCTCTCATCCAATCTTTCAGAGTTTCAACTCCCCGAAGTAGTTACCTCTCACAAGGATTAATCTAATGGTTAGCATGATTCCCGAAACCAAATCAACAGTTTAACTTTGATCTTTACACTATCCTTCCACTTCTTAATCCAATGGCTATGACTTAATCAAACATTCAGATGGACGACCATTATTTACTTCAGGACTTCGAGACTTCTAGCCTCTGCAATATTTCAACCTTCTAGAGTATATTTCGCTGAAGTAGATCGAACGATCGATATTTGTTCTTCCATAGATGGACGATCCTGGCTTGTCCAAAGGTTTCAAAAAAATCGATGGCCATGACTTGATCTGCAATTGAGTGGACAGATCTCGTTCACTTCAGGAATTCGACGCTTCAGGACTCTGATCTTTGTAGTCATTCAACTCTTTCAGAGTAAATTCTGTCGAAGTGCTTATTATCACTTTCTCCTTGATAACCTCCAAAATTCCAGGAGCTAGGACCATGGGATTAAACATTCCAAATGTTTGATCTAACGGTCATGATTCATCATGGAGGATCTTAGATAAACGGTTAGCATTGAATTCAGCCTTCGACACTTCAGGTAGTTGTTGGTTTCCCCTGAAGGAAAAACTCCTAAAGTGATGTAACTCACTGACGTCACTGTTGACTTGGCACTGGTCGAGTGGCTGCCATGTGTCACTTAGATTTGTGACTTATGTGTACCTAAAATGCCAACTGGACCTTGAAACTTGTCACCATTTGATTGCACCACGTGTCCTTGATGATGTGGTCTTTACTAACATGGATTATCTGATGTGTCACATGTCCTCCTCCTGGATCTAACAGTCACAGGTTCATCTGAATCCTTGATCCAACGACTGTGATCAATTCTAGATCAATGGTGTAGATTCATTTCAGCCTTCATGACTTTGGGTTATTCGCTTCTGAATTCTCCCGAAGTGAGATTCCCCGACTAAACCTTGAGTAACTTGACTTCATCTAATGATTCATCTTCGACACGAAAGGATTAACACGATCCAATGGTTGTTGGGATTTCAACTATTCAAGATCTCATGACTCCTTGATCCAACGACTATGATAATTTCTATATCAATGGTCTAGATTCATTTCAGCCTTCGGGACTTTGTGTTATTCGTTCCCAATTCTCAATTCTTTTGAAGTGAGATTCCCAGACTAAACCTCAAGTAACTTAAATTCATCTAATGATCCATCTTTGACACTGAAATCTCAACACGATCCAACGATTGTCGAAATTTCGGATGTTCGTGACTCCGGGGCTCCGGGGTTCCGAGGTAGTGGAACCAATGCCAACCGTAAATATATTGGTAGGTGATGATCGATGGTCGATGTCTATTTCAGAACCGTAACTTGCATGATTTTTAAATCTGAATCTTGCATCCCGCAATAGTTCCCCATGTTGGAGTTACTTCACACACATCTAGGATTTATTTTTCCTAAGGTTTTTATTTTTTTATTAGTCATTATCCAGTCTCTTATATTTTAGTAGAGAATATTCCACCTGGAGATTATTCTCTTTCAGTTCACACTTCAGTTTGACTAGTTGAGTTGAGTTTAGATGTTGCATTGGGATCATCACCATGCTAATTCGACCTTGCCTTGGTATCATCACCAGAGTGGCACATTATCCTTGATTCCTTGAGTTAACTCCTTACTACTTTCTGTTCAGACAGTTAACTGAAGACTAGTTGACTAGTTAACTCAACTAGGTGGTAGTTCACTCCCATCACTGCCTGAAAGACTAGAATAGGTGGAAGTTCACTCCTATAACTGCTGGTCTATGTCCAGATCACTCTATACCACCACTATGATGACTTGGTTCACCTCAAGTCAAACTCATTGAGTTATACATAGTATATCATGTGTAAATTATTCATTATTCATAACGGTTAATGAGAATTCTTCCATTCTTTCTCTCCTTCTTCTTCCTTTTCCAATTATCTCTGCAAATCTGTGTATTATTGTTTATCTAGATCTATTATGTGCAAGTTAAACACATTTACATGGTATCAGATCTGACGGATTGCTAAGAAAAAGCTACACCAAAATTTTTTGCAGGTACAAAAGATTGAAGACAATGGAAAGATGGAATTCCAAAAAGAATTCATTCTTACACCTTACAACTATTTTTCATGGAAGGAGAAAATAGCCATACATCTTTGATCCAAAGGGTTGTATAGGTTAACCATGAATACATATACAAAGACGACATCAGCCATAGAAAAATTCAAGTACTTAAATCGCACGGATGAGGCACTCGGAACAATTTGCAGTCTTATTTCTCCCGATCTCCTTTTTCATATATCTTCATGTAAGACTCCCAATGAAGCCTAGACCATCTTGGAAGGGCTCTTTGGAAAACAGGATGAGATAATAGGACACATGCTAGAGGTGGAGATGGTCACATTGGATCCAAAAAGCTTCGAGAATATCCAATATTTCTTTACAAAATTCAAGGATTTACTATTGCAACTCAAATCTTGCATGGTTGATAAATCGAAAGAGGAGAAACAAATGGTTCTCACCATTCTCTCCAAGATTGGTCCTGAATTCTCTTTATTTGTATCCACAATCCATAATATCAGATTCACCTCTGGAGCTACCTGGAAGATGCCTTCTCTTGAGGAATTTATCAAATCCCTGACACAAGAGCAAACCAAGCTCATCAACATGGGCACAATCAAAGGCCCAAGGGTGCATGCACTGACTGTGCATGATGGTAGCCACAAATATCATAAATCTAAAGACAAAGATAAGAGGAAATCTCATGCACATACGAAGAAGGAAGGGTACACAAAACCCTTCACCGATGCCTCCTGATCCAAAGGAGAAAGGGGAAGAAAAGGACAGAAATGCACATATAGTCACAAAGGATTCCATTCGGAATCTGCATGCATACAAAAACAAATAGATCTGATGTCTCAGATACTTCAGCAAAACAACCTTGGAGTTCACATCCCTGAGGGTGCAAAGAAGAAGAAGCCAGAAGATTTGAATTCCAAGAGAGGCAATTCTAGCCATGCCTTGATTGCCATCAACTCCTCTCTCGATGCTTGGATCATAGATTCAGGAGCATCACATCACATGGCTACCTCAGAAGAAGTACATTCTTCTTTGGATGCATGCAAAGGTCCTCCTATTCTAATGGCGGACAACTCTTCTGTCGAAATCACCGGCAAAGGAATGATTTGTAACGACCCTAATTGAATAAACGATTAAAGATTATAAAGCAAAATTAATTAAAGAAAATAAGTGCGATTAATTAAGTAATACTCTAACTACAGACCACATTTAATGACCCGAGAAATAAATTTAAAAGATCAATGAAAAAATGTTAAAAAAAAGGGTTGCGTATGCAGAGAAGGAGCTGATAGTCCCGAGAAGATAAAATATTAATGGAAGGAGTATGGAGGGGGACGAGGCGACAGGGAGGAATAAGGGGGGGACAGAGGGGGATGTTGGCTCCATTTGACAGGGGGGAATGGATGTTGTGGACGGTTATTCTGGCTATCTGTGGAGACATCGGAGAGCTTTACTATGACATGGGTGCTCATATTGAGGCACGAGACTTGCTGGTTGAGACATATTGATCAGGGAGGCACCGAGTTGCTGGAGGTTTTGGGCACGGGGGCCAGGATATTCGTAGATATCCTGGAGCTAGGTCGTTTTCCTAGTTGGCAGGGTGGAAATTAGTTTTGGGCGGTTATTTTCTGTGTCTGTGACAGGACTGGACTGTGTAGCAAGGCAACAAGGGCAACAGAAATTAGCATCAGAGCCAGGTATTTTGTCAAGTTATGTAATTATTTCTTTCTGCCATGAATTCAGTATTTGTTGATAAATCTAAGTTATTGAGGTACCTGTTATTCAAATCAATATTATGCTATGAAGTTATTGTCTCAGATAGGAAATAAATTGCTTATGAAAATAAATGATGTTTAGAAGTATATTGGGTTGTTACATGATTGAACTCACCAACAAAAGTTTTGAGAATGTGGTACATGTTCCCAATATTTCTGTCAACCTTTTCTCTGTGTATCATATGACGAATTCTGGCACCGGAAAGAAATTCATCTTCACACCAAATGTCGTGGACATCTACGACATGCAAACCAACTCCAGGGTTGCTACCGGTGAGGTAAATCATCAGTCTAGATTGTATACATTTTCTGAATTCATTGAACCTTATTCTACTTTACTGCTTACTTGTGCTGATTAACGTAGTAGGATATGGCACGAAAGGTTTGGACATTTGAATTTCAGATACATGCAACATCTTAGAAAGCACAAATTAGTTGATGGTCTGTTGACGAGCGGAAATGACTGTCTGTCAACTAGAAGAACGAGTCTGATCTGGGGTTGTCTAAATACCCCAAGCTGTTTGGTATAACTCATTCTGACGGGTTTAATGGCTCTGTTAGCCAATCTTAAAGTCCTAAAAGAAACAAATAAAAGAAATGAAATACCTAACTAATTACTAATCACCGTATATATATGTACATGCGTATAATGTAACTATTGTAGATATATTTAAAAGGAAAATTTACTCATTACTTATGTACATGATATACAAACTGCAAGTTTTAATCTAAACTTACAAAACTCAACTCAATGTGAAAATGATTTTCTTCGAGGAAGCAGATAAAGAAAGCACATAAAAATATTTTTTGTGTATTTTTCCTTTATAAATCTAAACTAATATAAAGAAAATAATATGAAACAAAAACGTGTGGATAGTCGAAATCCAAACCATACATTCAAGTTTCAGTGACAAGTAAATGACAAAAAAATGTAAATGAGCTAACTTGTTAGTGAGTTTAACGATATGTATCCATGTATTTGCATGATTAGAGAATGTCCAACTACCATGTCGAAGAGGGAAACCTACAATGAACCTTGATACTATTCTAAATAAATCCAAAACAGTGTGTTGGCAGTTGAGTTTTAATAATAGAATAGATGGTACAAACAGGTCCTGTGATCTTATGATCGCAAGCAATTACATTAAGATAAATCTGGTTGTAACAGCATTGCATTTGATCATTCAACTAAAAATTAAAGAGAAATCATGTCATTTAAGCTGGATAGATGGTCACAATGTTGATATCTAGAGCATCAAATATGGACGGTATTTATAAAAGAATCATCCCAAAACATAACACATTGTGAATTCTAAATCTATCAAAACCTGTAAGTATATAAGGATAAACAAAGCATAAATGAGAACACCATTTACAAGAAGCTAAAGCTAAAATGCAGATTGTTGTTCCATTCAAGTTTGTGAATTAATCATCCATATTCAGCCTCAGGCCATGATGCCTTCATTACAAAAAATCTATAGTATTTAAAGATTTCTTGCAAGCTAAACATCCTATCTTGTAAGATAGGATCAAATCCCAAAAGGATCTACAAGTTACAAAAATAGAGGGCCTAAAAACCACTCAATATTAAACAATATCTTCAAAATTATGAAAGTTCTATTTTGATTTACAAAATAAGCCAAAAGAGATGGCTAATTGATTAAGATTAGCAATGCTCCAGCTTATGAGATCACCTCAAGATACATGATATCCTGAAATAAAAATGAAATCAAGAAATTAGACATTTATTTAACTAATATTTTTCAAAAATTTTACATGAGAATTGACTGGCTACAAAATCTGTTGATTCTGTAGCTAGTCTTATTTTAACCAACATAAATCTAAATCAATCCATATTAATTATAAAATAACAATAAAAGCATAACTAAGATAAACAACAAATCTTACCTTTCAACTGAATACTAAATTTGAATCATAGAATCAAAGTTAATCACTGCTTTGACACACTCAACATTTTTTATTATGACATTGCCAATCCTTTTGAAACGTTTTCCTTGCCTTTGTGCATCGATCTTGAGCTCGCGGTTTTCAATTGTTAATAAGTGGTTCTGAGCCATAAGGGTCTTGATATTCGCCTGAAGAACTGGGACATCTATGTATTATTGGCCTATCCAATGTAAACATACCTCACACTATGGAGTTGGGACAGTTGGTTGAGGAAACACATGACTGTGTGTCAAAACACTACCACTATCCACTGTGGGTTTTTGATTGAGTTTGATTCCTGGAAAATCTTTGTTATGTTTCAATCATGGTGGCAGGTTATCTACAAGATCGTAAGTCTGACTGAGATTCAGTTTAGGGTAATTTGGGTCTTCCCTTGCCAATAACTTTTCGATCTCGAAATCAAATCTTTCATGGACATTAATCGATTCGATCGATCTCACATGAGATTTTGATCTATTTCATAGGCTCCTCGAGATTAATCTCCCAACCCTTTTGTTATTAAACCCTATGTCTGGATTCTTCTTTGACAGTTTGCACGAGTGTTTATTGATGGACTTTGCAATGGTATTAGGGAAAACATATTGCTCATGCTCAAGAGATTTAATGACCCTAGGGTCAGCATCCTATTGCTCGAACATAGACTTATTGAGCGTAGCCCTATCACAGGGTTCTTCGCATAAGAAAATTGGTCTATCACTAGAAGGAACATGAGGCCTTTCCAGCATAGGCTTATCAAACACAGGCATCTCTACAGGGTTTAATGTAACAGACCGTTGTGAGTTAGGAAAGTATCCCAATCGTCACCCTGTAGTTTCAAATGATGGACTAACAACAACCTAATTAACCCATGGTGGAATAAACTGAAATTCAAACTTTGCCTTTTATATCTCTTAGCCATTTTATATAAACTCCTCAATAAGTAAAATGGCATGTTTAATTGAAAACCGATGAAATGATTTAACATTCTTATGTGGTAAAGGAAAATGAGCCCGTAGCGACCTTCACATGTAATGAATTGCCTCAACACTGTCAATAAACCATGTCACCTAATCTTCAACAGAGATATTGGCATACCTTTGTCACAACATTGGATTTTCTGAGAGGTAAAGAACAAAATCCATGGCACCTCTTCCAGCTTTGAATTTTTAAACCATTTCTGGCTGGTGAGGGGAAGGCTCATTGCCTCGCTCAGAAATTCCTCGGTGATTTGCAATTGAACATCACCCACTTTGTCTCGACATCCATCGACAGTGAGGGTGAACTCTTGGGCTGCTTGCAAGTTGTAACCCTGGAATTTCTTGAGAAACTCAACTCAACCCTGACTCTTAATGTCTTCACTCGCATCGTCATATAGAAGCAAGGTTTGGGAGCCATTTGGTTTGACACAGAAGACAGGGGCCATAAGGGTTTGGATAGGTGGGCATGAAGGTGGCCAGAATTCACTGTGAGCATGAAGGGTTTCAAAAACAGGGGAAACCAGAGCAAATACCAAAGGAATAAAACTCATCATTACCCTAGCACAACCAAAATGGGAGCATAAGGGGTTTCATGCCACGAAAATTCAGGCATTTTAGGTAATGAATGCCATGAGTACAGAGTGAAACCCAAGACTCTGGTTTGTGATGATGGATCTGTCGATTCGAACTGACACCTCAAACAGAGTATAGGATACAACCGGGTATGTTTGAGTCTCATCGTTGTGCAATGGATGAATTTTATTTGCTAAGGTTAGGAGAAGAGGTGTTTTACAAACCAAAGCATACGATAATTTAAAATGAAAAATGATTTACCAAGAATTATAAATGAAACAAACCTATAGTCTATTGCCAATCGATTCTTGGTGTATTCTCCAAGTACTCAAGATATAACTTATAATCCATGAGAAACTTAAAACAACTGTTTTATTGATATATGATAAGCTTCAAAGTAGAAAAACATTCATTAAAAGATTTGTAAGAACATTCACCCTTCTAGAGACATAATCCTTAGATACAATTGTGATACAATTATAAGTTTCAATGCTTCATTCATGCTTTCAGTCATGAATGAAGCATGAAAACGAAAATAAAATAGGAACAATCGAAACATCCTTTTAAAAAGTCACCTTCAAATATCAATATTTACATGACAAAGCGTAAGCAGCTACAAGAATTATTATTTTTCACTTTAAAATATGAAAATCATGTGGGGTTGCCAACATGGTCTACTAGACATCCATTTCTCCAAGGGAGTATGTGAGGGATGTGTTCTCGGAAAATACCCTCAAGAGAAATTCAACAAGGGAAGGTCTCAACGAGCTTCCGCACCTTTAGATCTGATCCACAGTGACCTCATGGGTCCTTTTCCACATCCATCAATTAGCAAAGTGAGGTTTGTTCTCATTTTTTTTGACGATTTCTCATGCTTTACTTGGATCTACTTTCTCAGGCAAAAATCAGAAGTCTTTCAACACCTCAAAGATTTCAAAGCTTTGGTTGAGACACAATCTGAAAATAAGATCAAAGTCCTCCTCCAAAATGATAATGAAGGAGAGTATGTAAATAATGAGATCCATAATATTTTCCATGAGGCAGGGATTCAATTGCAGCATACAATTCCCTACACTCCACAACAAAACGAAGTTGCTGAGTGGAAAAACAGATCTCTAAAAGAGATGGAATCTTTCATGTTGCATGCAAAGTCACTACCATAGATAATATGGGACGAAGCACTTAACTGTGCAACATACATCCAAAACAGATCTCCCCATAGATCTATCAAGGATAAGACCCCCTACGAGGCTTGGAGCGGCCTCAAACCGAAAGTGGCCCACTTTCGCATTTTTGGTTCTTGTGCATGGGCCCAGATTCCCTCTGAAAAGAGGAAGGCACTTGATCCACAGAGAACTGAGTTTATTTTTGTTGGATACCCTAACGGTGTGAAGGGATATTGGCTTATTGATCTTTCCTCGGACCGACTCATCATTGAGCATAGTGTCCAATTCGAGGAAAGTGTCTCGTATGTACCTCAGCAGCTGCATGCAGACACCTTCACTCTTCCACCTGTCCAAGATAATGAGCATGCACATGCTAACTTTTCTTCAGATGAGAGTTATAATTCAGAGGACTCAGAGGATTCAGATTCAGATTCAGAGTCAGTACAGTTAGATGCAGAGTCAGAGAATCCAAATGCAGTTGTAGAGCTAGAGCAGAGGCCCAAGTGGGCATAGACTACTCTTTAGGATGCAGGGGATCTCATAGGTGATCTAGCCGATACTAGGAGGAATCGATCTGATTTCGAGGAGCCTCCTATTTCACTCACTACCACTGAACCATTGCCTTCTAGGCATCTTTTCATGGTTCAGTTTTCAGATCCACAGTCTTATGGTGAGGCTGCTGGAAATCCCTTTTGGGAATCCGCCATGCAGGAGGAGTACAACTCCCTCCTCGAGAACTAGACTTAGGATCTGGTTCCCCTTCCTTCTAGGAGGAAATTTTTCAGATGCAGATGGGTCTACAGGACCAAGAGTGCAGTGGATGGATAGATCAACAGATACAAAGCCAGGCTTGTCACCAAAGGCTTTCAGTAGGTTCATGGTATTGACTATGATGAGACCTTCGCTCCAGTAGCGAGGATGGATTCCATACAATTGGCATTTGCCATTGAGGCAACCAAGGGATGGGAAGTCCATCAGATGGACATGAAGAATGCATTTCTTCATGGTGATCTCTCTGAGGAGATCTACATGGAGCAGCCCTAGGGATTTATGCAGGACTCATCTTTGGTCTGTCGACTGAAGAAGTCACTTTATGTCCTCGAGTAGGCTCTGAGGGTATGGTATGCCAATATGGACTCCTACCTATTGTCACAGAACTTTATACGTTATAAATTAGACCCGAATGTATACATGCTCAGGACGATTGATTCACTTCCACTTTTAGTTCTATATGTCGATGATTTGTTGATCATCGGTTGCTCGACTTCAGCGATTGTTGCAATCAAGAGGATTCTTCATGACAGGTTTTTGATGATGGACATGGGTCCACTACACTTCTTCCTTGTACTTGAGATTAGTCAGTATGCATCATGCATCAAATTGTCTCAAGCCAAGTATGCACGAGATCTCCTTGAGAGATTTCACATGACAGACTGCAAGTCTGCTCCAACTCCTTTCCTATCGGGATTCAAACTTGAGGATGGCGGGGAGACTCCACTGGTTGACATCACACTGTACAGACAAATAGTGGGGAGCTTGTTGTATCTCACACACTCAATACTAGACCTCTCATATGCAGTTGGTGTAGTTTCCAGGTTCATGCAGGAGCCACATGAGCTACATTGGAAAGCTGCAAAGCATATCCTTCGATACGTATAGGGCACCATCTCCTTTGGGATTCATTATGCAACAGACTCTACATTAAATCTCATTGGGTTTACTAATTCTGACTGGGTTGGCGATAGCATTGATCGCAAGTCCACATATGGTTACTCACTCAGTCTTGGTTTCGGGCCTATCTATTGGTCGAGCAAGAAGCAAGCTGCCATTGCTCTATCTTCAACTGAGGCAAAGTATAGAGGGGTAGTTAACATAACCATTCAGGATATGTGGCTACAACATTTTCTCTCTAAGTTGGGCATTCAGTTTCATCGGCCGATTGTCATTTGGTGTGACAAACAGAGCACTTTGAAGTTCTATGGAGATCCAGTTCAGAGGCAACGGACGAAGCACATCGAGATCCACATGCACTACATCTAGGAATTAGTACATGAGGGGATCATCGACTTACAGTTTTGTCCTTTAGCAGAACAGATGACATACATTTTCACCAAGACCTTCACTGAGTAGAAATTCCATTCTCTGCGAGGTCGTCTTGGAGTGAAGGACACATTTGCCTAGCAACTATAGTTCTTCTTTTTACATACATTGTACCTTAGGGGGGGGTTTTCCCATGAGGTTTTCCCTCTTTCCTCACTTTATTCTCAGTGTATATTTTGTACTTGGGTACCTAACATGGCCTCGTTACCTGAACCCAATCTTTATTTTCACCATAGTGATGTTCAGGGGGGGTGTTGGAGTTACTTCACACACACCTAGGATTTATTTTTCCTAAGGNTTTAGCAGAACAGATGACATACATTTTCACCAAGGCCTTCACTGAGTAGAAATTCCATTCTCTGCGAGGTCGTCTTGGAGTGAAGGACACATTTGCCTAGCAACTATAGTTCTTCTTTTTACATACATTGTACCTTAGGGGGGGGGTTTCCCATGAGGTTTTCCCTCTTTCCTCACTTTATTCTCAGTGTATATTTTGTACTTGGGTACCTAACATGGCCTCGTTACCTGAACCCAATCTTTATTTTCACCATAGTGATGTTCAGGGGGGGTGTTGGAGTTACTTCACACACACCTAGGATTTATTTTTCCTAAGGTTTTTATTTTTTTATTAGTCATAATTAGTCATTATCCAATCTCCTATATTTTAGGAGAGAATATTCCACCTAGAGAATATTCTCTTTCAATTCACACTTCAGTTTGACTAGTTGAGTTGAGTTTAGATGTTGCATTGGGATCATCACCATGTAACATTGGGATCATCACCATGCTAATTCGACCTTGCCTTGGTATCATCACCAGAGTGGCACATTAGCCTTGATTCCTTGAGTTAACTCCTCACTACTTTCTGTTCAGTCAGTTAACTGAAGACTAGTTGACTAGTTAACTCAACTAGGTGGCAGTTCACTCCCGTAACTGCTTGAGAGACTAGAATGGGTGGAAGTTCACTCTCGTAACTGTTGGTGTTGAAAAGTCAACAAGAAACATGTTTCTAATTTACTTTTTCCCTTAAATAAATTAGACAATAAATATTAATCTATTATTTCATTCATAACTGAGTGAGTTGGATTTGTAACAGAATCATAAGTGTAGTTAAGTGAGTTAAGATCAGTTTTACTAGATGTAACTAAACATGCACTAGTGAGAGTTCAGTTAATCAGTGAACTCACATGCAATTGAAGATTCGCCACGGTTAACTACATGCATGTCAAATCCAATGGAGACCCAGTTGAGATAATAGGTGAAAGGGCCAGTTTGGCTATCAATTGTGATTTGATCACACATGCAGTGGATATGCTTATGAGCATGTGCAAACTAGGCAATTCAAAAATGATCATTGTGAGAATTCAAATTGCAGAGATTGTGTAGAGGAGGCAAGTTGTCTAGACATAGGAATTGGCACATGTATTTGTGGATTTGTGTATGACAGTGTGAGATGATTGTATTGTACTGAGAGCTCTTGGATTAGAGTTTTGTATGAGATTGTTTCATGATTCATGATATACATAATATATGATAGTGGGGTTTTTAGCTTTACGCTTTCTCGGTAAAACTTTTGTGTTATGTGTTCTTGATATTTCACTTTGTGATTATGGTTGTGATCGTGGTTTAATTTTCCGCAAGAATAATAGTAGAAGCGATTATGTATTTAACAGTGGCATATAATTGTTAGATCAGGAGAATCGCAGGAATACATTAAGTGCATCGAAATTTCTACATGGTATCAGAGCCATGGAGGCCATGGAGCTACAAAAGTTAGGTGTGAACATTGTTTTGTGTTCGCAAGTCCCATCTCTACCAGGGTGCGAACTTCATTGGCATTCTCGCAGGCTACAGTGAAGACAGGGTCTGAACTTCCCTCACCCTACAATGAAGCAGGGTGCGAACTTCCCAAGAAATTTTACAGGCTACACACAGGCAGGGTGCGAACTTCCCTCAGGATACTCTCAGGTGGGGTGTGAACCTCCCAGGGAAGAGGGATTGCAGGAGTTTAGTTTTGGGTTGGATAACATTTGAATTTGCAATATTTTCTTGGTGCGACAGTTGATTCAAGATCAAAATGTCTTTCATTGGCTTGAGTTTGGAGTATGCACTCGAGGGAATCTCTAACTACATTTCTTGGAAGGACAGGATGGAGGCAGTACTCGNCAGCTGATTCTGCCTCAGCTGATCGCCAATCAGCTGATCTAAAGTTTAGTTTTGGGTTGGATAACATTTGAATTTGCAATATTTTCTTGGTGCGACAGTTGATTCAAGATCAAAATGTCTTTCATTGGCTTGAGTTTGGAGTATGCACTCGAGGGAATCTCTAACTACATTTCTTGGAAGGACAGGATGGAGGCAGTACTCGAAGACAATGGCTTGAAGGGTTACAAGACAACGATGTTCCTAAGTCGGATGTGACAGATACTGCAAATCTTGATGCATGGCAAAAGAAAGTGGCGAAGGAGAGGAGGATTATGTTGGAGGGAGTACGAGACCACATTGTCTCAAGTCTCCATGGGAAAACCACACCACATGCAATGTGGAAGGTTTTGACGGATCTATTCCAAAACAGTAGCGACCATAGGAAATTGGCGCTCAAAGATAAACTTAGAAAGATCAAGATGGAGAAAGGCGACACCATTCCAAAATATCTCATGAAGTTTGTCCAATGTCGGGATGAGCTTGGAAGTGTGGGAATAACAGTTGTTGCTAATGATTTGGTGAGCTTGGCACTCCTAGGGCTTCCTAAGAGTTGGCATAGTTATCAAGACTCTGTCAATGGAAGGGAAAAATTGTCGGATTGGGAATGACTATGGTTGGATCTAGTGCAAGAGGAGTTCAGGCGGAACACTAGAGATGGAGCTTCATAAAAGCGTGATGATGAAGAGGATTGTGCTTTGACTGCCAAGGCAAGGAAAGGGAAAGGGAAGAAATTCCATCCAAAATCTGAGTCTAAAGTCAAGAAGCTAGATTTGTCCAAAGTGAAGTGTTTTCATTGTCACAAAGATGGGCTTCTCGCTACTAACTGTCCACTGAAGAAGAAGAACAAGATGGTTGTTGGATCTACAACTGATGTGGATCTTGTCTCACAATTTGAGCTTGACTTCACTTTGATCACATGCATGGCTTCAAGTGCATCAAGATCGATGTGGTATTTGGATAGTGGTACTTCCTTCCACATGACGAGAGATAAAGAGTCTTTCATTGACTTGGAGGAGAAAGATCTCAGAATGCATATAGAGATGGGTGACTATGGATGATACAGTGCAACTGGTATTGGTACCATTACCTTTCAGAGGGAGTCAAGTAAACCATTTCAATTGAAAAATGTTATGCATGTTCCAGGTCTGAAGAAAAACCTCATCTCAGTCACAATGTTGGTGGACAGAGGCTATGATGTTGTTTTTGGTAGTGGAAAATCCTACCTGCGACATAAAGCAACAGGTCAAGTCAAGAAGATAGGGATTCGAGTTAAGAATCTCTACATGCTGGAGGTAGATGGCTGCAATGCCATGATAGGCAAGGTAGAAAAAGTGGTGAGCCGGGATGAGGGTGAATTATGGCACAAGAGATTGGGCCATCTTCATCATGGAGCCTTGAAGATCATGCAGCAAATATCTACTGGAATTCCAAGGGGAACACTTGCTCAGTTAGATTAGTGCAAGGGGTGCACCCTGGGGAAGTATGTAAAGTCCACCTTTCATGAAAAGGAGAACTGTGCTTCGGTGATATTGGAGAGAATTCACACGAATGTGTGTGGACCATTCTTGGTTGATTCAACAAGAAAACATAGGTATTATGTTATTTTTTTTGATGACTTTTCTTGTAAATGATGGATATTCTTCATGTAGAAGAAGGATCAAACATTCTCAAAATTCTATGAGTTTAAAGCATTGGTAGAGAAAGAGTTGGGGAAGCAAGTGAAGGCTCTAAGGAGCGATAATGGTGGAGAATACATCTCTAATGAATTCAAATATTTATGTAGCAGAGAAGGAATTCGAAGAGAACTCATAGCACCTCATAACCCACATCAAAATGGAGTTGCGAAGAGAAAGAACAGAACGATCATGGGTGCAGCACGAGCGATGTTGCACGATCAAGGCCTACCAATGCATTTGTGGGCAGAAGCATGCAATATTGTGATTTATGTGCAGAACCGTTGTCCTCATAGAGTACTTGGCATGAGTACACTTGAAGAATCTTTTACTGGTAAGAAACCAGATGTTTCTCATTTTAAAATTTTTGGCTCATCTGTTTATGTGCATGTGACCAAGCATGCCAGGAAGAAGCTAGAACCAACTGTTGAAGTTGGGATATTTGTGGGTTACAAAAAAACACCCCATAATTATCATGTGTATTTTCCGAATAGTAAGATGACTGTTATGCAACAAGATATAAAATTCGATGAGGGGAAAGCCATGCGGTTGTCACTTGAGAGGGAGCTAGACTTGCATGCAGAAGAGGAACTGCTGGTTCCCAAGGATGAGTCTCAAGATGTGGATCAGCCACATGAAGAGGTTCATGGAGTGGAGGAAACCACTCAAGCAGATCCATCCATCAGAAATGGCAGAAAGCGCACCACAGAAGCTGATAGATTGAGACTAGATGTTGCATAGAATGTAGGAGCCCCTACTTCATAGCATAGACAGAGACAATGTCCTGATCGATTTGCTGGATACATGGCTCTCATGAGAAAATGTATTGTGACCGAACCATATTCCTTTCAGGAAGAAATGTAGGACCCCACTTGGGTTGATGCTATGGTATAGGAGTATGAATCCATTGTAAAAAACAGTGCATGGGAAATTGTCCCAAGACCGATTGATAAATCAATGGTAGGTTCGAGATGGATCTACAAGGTAAAGCAAGTTGTTGATGGGAGTGTGGAGAAATACAAGGCCAAGTTTGTGGCTCGAGGCTTCTCACAGATTGAGGGGATAGATTATGATGAGACCTTTTCACCTGTCACAAGGTACTCTTCCATAAGATCCATCCTTGCACTCTTAGCGCAGATGGGTTGGTGCATTCATCAGATGGATGTAAAAACTGTGTTCCTCAATGGGATCATTGAGGAAGAAGTTTACATTGAACATCCATAAGGTTTTGAGACCTTTGATAGGGATTCACATGTGTGCAGATTCAAGAGAGCATTTTATGGGCTGAAGAAAGAACCCCGTGCTTGGTACACTTGGATAGATAACTATTTTACCAGATTGGGCTTCACCAAAAGTGAAGCGGATGCAAACCTATACCAAATTGTGGTGGATGGTAAGATTTTAATCATTGTGCTTTATGTTGATGATTTAATACTTACTGGTGATGAGCAGCTGATACACTCATGCAAGGAGGACCTTGCAAAGGAGTTTGAGATGAAGGATTTGGGCCTTCTTCATTATTTCCTTGGATTGGAAATATGGCAGCGAGATGGTGAACTTTTTGTGTCTCAAGGAAAGTATGCAAGAGAGATACTGGGTAAGTTTCACATGGAGGGCTGCAAACCCATGGATACTCCTCTTCCAGGAAACTAGAGGAAAGAGGATGCTACTTCTGGAGAGGTAGTGGATGCTACTGTCTATCGACAGTTAGTGGGTTCTCTAATGTATTTAGTGAACACGAGACCGGGCATTTGCTATGCGATAAACCAGCTAAGTCAAGCGATGGTTAAGCCTACCAAACTCTTTTGGAAGGTGGGTAAGCATGTCCTGAGATATCTAAAGGACACATCTGAGTATGGATTATGGTACAGACAGACGGATGACATGAAGTTGCATGGCTTCACAAATGCAGATTGGGCGGGCAGCCCAATGGATAGAAAGAGTACATCAGGGGGGATCTTTAGTATCGAATCTACAGTTGTTTCTTGGTACAAAAGGAAACAGAGATCTATGGCACTTAGTTCAACGGAAGCAGAATACATGGCAATGAGTCAAGCTGCATGTGAGGCTATCTCGATGAGGAAGATTTTGGTTGGTTTGTTTGGTTCTCCTTTAGATCCGACAATGATTTATTGTGATAATCAGAGTTGGATTAAACTCTCGATTAATCATGTGTTTCATGATAGATCTAAGCATATAGATATCTAGTATCATCATCTCGGAGATTGTGTGCAGCAGAAGATCATGTTGCTTCAATACATTCCTACAGAAGATCAGGATGTAGACATTCTGACGAAGGCGCTCCCCAGGAGCAAATTCAAATATCATAGAGACAGGATTGGGGTGAAGGATAATCCCTTTCTTGTTGAGAGGGAGTGTTGAAAATTCAACAAGAAACATGTGTCTAATTTACTTTTTCCCTTAAATAAATTAGACAATAAATATTAATCTATTATTTCATTCATAACTGAGTGAGTTGGATTTGTAACAGAATCATAAGTGTAGTTAAGTGAGTTAAGATCAATTGTACTAGTTGTAACTAAACATGCACTAGTGAGAGTTCAGTTAATCAGTGAACTCACATGCAACTCAAGATTCACCATGGTTAACTACATGCATGTCAGATCTAGTGGAGACCCAGTTGAGATAATAGGTGAAAGGGGCAGTTTGTCTATCAATTGTGATTTGATCACACATGCAGTGGATATGCTTATGAGCATGTGCAAACTAGGCAATTTGAAAATGATCATTGTGAGAATTCGAATTGCAGAGATTGTGCAGAGGAGGCAAGCTGTCTGGACACAGGAATTGGCACATGTATTTATCAATTTGTGTATGACAGTGTGAGACGATTGTATTGTACTGAGAGCTCTTGGATTAGATTTTTGTATGAGATTGTTTCATGATTCATGATATACATAATATATGATAGTGGGGTTCTTAGCTTTACGCTTTCCCAGTAAAACTTCTGTGTTATGTGTTCTTGATATTTCACTTTGTGATTGTGGTTGTGATCGTGGTTTAATTTTCCTCAAGAATAATAGTAGAAGCGATTATGTATTTAACAGTGGCGTATAATTGTTAGATCAGGAGAATCGCAAGAATACATTAAGTGTATCGAAATTTCTACAGTTGGTGTGTGTCTAGATCACTCTAGACCACCACTATGGTGACTTGGTTCACCTCAAGTTGAATTCATTGAGTTATACAAAGTATATCATGTGTAAATTATTCATTATTCATAACAGTGAATGAGAATTCTTCCATTATTTCTCTCCTTGTTCTTCCTTTTCCAATTATCTCTGCAAATGTGTGTCTTATTGTTTAGCTAGATCTATTATGTGCCGGTTCAACACATTTACACCCCATCGTTGATCTTCCCTTACTGAGATCCAACAAGCAGGACTTAATCAAATTTTGATTCAAAGGTCTTCCTCTATAACTCCCAGATTTGACGATCCTGGTTTGTCCTGAAATCTACATCAGTGGACATGATTCTCCCTCAATTATTTTGTAGTTTCAATGTGGGGATTTCAATCATGGTTTCATTTTTGCAATGCTCTTTCCCTTTTGAGCTTTTTGGTTTTGTACTTGGATTCTAATTGATCTGCTGGGAATTCGATCCCGATGGTGTTTCTGCATTGCGTTGATCTCGTGAAATCTAATATGTTTCCTCTCCTGAGCTTTAGGTAGATTCCTCTGCATGTTGTTCATAACAACTCATCATCACATCATAATGACATTGAATGTTGACATCAATGACAACACATCAATAACAATATGTACAACAATCTCATTTTCGAGAATGTAATGTTTCCATTGAAGACATGCTTGTACAATGGAATACATTTCCTTGTCATAGGTGGAGTATTTTAGGACAGTATCTGAGAGTGTCTCACTATGATATGCTATTGGATGATCGTGTTGAGTGAGAAATTCTCCTACAGCATAGTCAGATGCACCAGTCTCAAAATTGAATGGTTTTTGAAGATCGGGTAAGGAGAGTACTTGAGTTGAGCACAAGTGATGCTTCACATCATCAAATGCTCATTGTTGTGCCTTTCCCCCTGTGAAATTTTCCCTGCCACCACCCTTGGTCACTTGGTTGAGGGCCCATGTAGTATGGGAGAATCCAAACATGAACCATTGATAGAAGTTGGTAAGTATCAAGAAGCTTTGAAGCTCGGTTAGTGTGGTCAAGGCTGGCCAGTCACGGATGACTTGGATCTTAGCTGGATCCACATGTACCCCATGCTCATCAACAATGTATCCCAAGTATTGGACCTTGTTCATGCCAAAGGAGCATTTTTCCAGGCTGGCATATAGCTTATGTTGTCGTAGAGTGCTCAAAACCTACTGAATATGTTGCATGTGCTCCTCCCAATTTTTTTTGAAGATGAGGATGTCATCCAAATATACCACCAAAAAAGAGTTGGTGAAGGGTCTCAATACATCATCCATCAAACTCATGAAAGTGGCTAGTGCATTTGTTAAGACAAAGGGCATGACCAACCTTTTGAAGAGACCTTATTTAGATTTGAAAGTTTATTTCCATACATTAGTTGGATCGATGGGAACTTGGTGGTAGCCAAAATTTAGGTCAATATTGTTGAAGAATTTCCCCCCCCTTGAGTTGGTCAAGAAGGTCATCAATTTGGGGAATTGGGTACCTGTTCCTGACTATGATTTTGTTTAATGATTTGTAATCAATGCATATTCGCCAGGTACCGTCTTTATTCTTCACTAGTACAATCAGGCTTCCACAAGGGGAGGAGTTGGGTCTAATGTTCCCCTTTTGAAGCAACTCTTGGATCCGATGCTTGATTTCATCATTTTCCATCACCGAGCGACAATAAACTGGTCTAGTAGGCAGAGGTGCACAGGGGGTTAGATCAATTGGATGCTTTGTAATATACCAGATATAAAATGTATGCAGAACATAAATAAAATGCTAGTAATGGTAGAATAGCAACAATATAACCAAAACATTCACCACAATAACACTAAAATGATATAAGAATAACAACAAAAATGGCACTTTGAATCTGAAAGTAATGTTCACGGGCCTCTTCGAAGGGGCAACCTCCAGTTGAGCAGAGATCTATTATAATAATATCCAAGCTAGGGTTCTCATACCCTCAACTCCTATTTATACTAAAAAGAAGCATCTAGAGGAAGATCCTTCGAGAATCGAAAGCTTCTATTAGGTCTTCTTACATCTGCCTTATTCTATTTTATTGAAAGGCCTTATTAATATTGACCTTTATTACATCTAAATATATTGTTCTACCTATGTGTGGGTTAGGACCCTAACATGTTTTCCCCCTTAAAAATAGCCTTGTCCTCAAGGCTTGAGATGAGGAAATTGCTGCAGAATGGTAGCTGGTTCCCAAGTGGCATCTGTTGGAGTTGTATCTTTCCACTGGACTAGCACTTCCTTGATGGTTCTCTGACGTAGGCGACACTCACACTGGTCCAAAAATTCTTCTGGTTGTATCCAAATGGATCCTTCTTCAGCTAACTCTGGAAGGTTGGTTTGAATTTGGCACTTAGCTCCAATCACCTTCTTTAAGCATGAAACATGAAAAACAAGATGTAGCTTCGAATGGCTAGGCAAAGCTAACTGATAGGTGACTTGTCCCACACGCTTGAGCATGGTATAAGGACCATAAAATTTGGGTGCTAGCTTCTGACAATGCTCGACCTTGAGGGAAGTTTTCTTGTAAGGTTGCAGTCGAAGAAACACCTGATCCCCTTCTACAAATTGACGTACTTTAGAGCGACCTTGATCTGCTTGTTGCTTCATGTGATTTTGTGCCATGACCAAATTCTCTTTGAGGGTATGGAGAATGGCCTCTTGAGCTGTAAGTGTTAGGTCAACCACCTGGACCTTCGAGGCACCCGGTAAGTACGAGAGAACTGAAGGTGGCTTCTGTCCATATACCACTTCAAAAGGAGTCATGCGTGTAGTTGTATGGTATGAAGTGTTGTACCACCATTCAACTAGGGGTAACCATTAAGCCCATTGATTTTTCTTTTCCAAGGAAAAACACCTCAAATATGTTCCCAAACACTTGTTGACAACTTCCGTTTGGCCATTAGTCTGGGGATGATAAGTTGTGCTGAGATGTAATTCTGTGCCTTGTATCTTGAACAGTTCTTGCCAAAAATTGCTTGTGAAAGTTGGGTCGCGATCAGAAACAATAGAGTGTAGCATGCCATGAAGCTTGAAGACCTGATCCATGAAGATTTGAGCTGTGTTGAGATGCAATTCTATGCCTTGTATCTTGAACAGTTTTTGCCAAAAATTGCTTGTGAAAGTTGGGTCGCAATCAGAAACAATAGAGTGCGGCATGCCATGAAGCTTGAAGACCTGATCCATGAAGATTTGAGCCACCATGGATGTTGTAAATGGGTGTTGAAGGGCGCAAAAATGAGCGTACTTGGAAAGGAGATCAACAACCACCATGATGATGGATTTATTTTCCGATTTGGGTAAGCCGGTAATAAAATCCATAGAGATATCCTTCCAAATAGCAGGTGGAATCGGTAGCGGTTGTAGTGTGCCTGACGATTTGACTATTTCTCCCTTGTTGCATTGACACATGTCACATTCATCTACAAAATTATGAATGTCCTGTTTCACACCATCCTAGAAAAAGGAACGTTTGACCCTGTCATAGGTTTTGGTGAACCCGGAGTGCCCTTCTATGGGTGTAGCATGAAGCTCAGAAAGTACCGTGGATTTAAGCTTTGATTGTTTACTTAAATACAAATGGCTTTTGTATCGAAGTTCCTCATGAAGCCAAGAGTACCCAGGGGAAGCTGGAGCATTGGACTGCAATTGCTGGATCAACTGTGAACTTTTGGGGTCTTGTAGCCATTCCTGGCGAAACGCTTGGAGCCAATCTAGTACAATGAATGAAAGAGAAAAAAGGGATCCTTCATCTTCATATTTTCAGGAAAGTGCATCCACAACCACATTGTCTTTGCCTTTATTATAAATGATCTCATAATCATATCCAAAGAGTTTAGTCACCCATTTTTGTTGTTCTAGGGAGGAAATGGGTTGTTCCAGAAAATACTTGAGTCTTTGATGGTCTGTCTTAATTTGGAACCATTTCCCCAATAGATAAGGACGCCACATATCCATAGCATGCAGAATAGCCAACATTTCCTTTTCATAGATGGATTTGACCAGATTTCTTTCAGATAGTTGCTTGCTGGTAAAGGCCAAAGGTCGACCCTCTTGCATAAGGACAACGCCAATTCCTTTCCCTGAGGCATCACATTCCCACACAAAGGTCTTTGTGAGATTGGGAAGGGCTAGGACTGGAGTGCTGCACATGGCCATCTTCAAGGTTTGAAAAGCTTGAGCAATGGCTGGAGTCCAAGTGAAAGAGTTCTTTTTTAGGAGAGCAGTGAAAGGTGTTGCAATCTTCCCATAATTCTTAACAAACTTGCGATAATACCCTGTTAAGCCTAGAAATCCATGCAAGATCTTAAGAGTCTTTGGGTGAGGCCAGTCTTGCATAGATTCAATCTTTTTAGGATCCACCTTGATGCCATCTTTGCAAACCATATGACCCAAGTATTCTACTTCTGAGGTGCCAAAAGCACATTTAGACTGTTTCAGGAAAAGTTGGTGCTGAGAGAGTAGATGGAGAACTCTATCCACATGAACAAGATGGTTTGTCTAGGTTTTTCTATAGATGAGGATATCATAAAAAAAAACTAAGAAAAAATGGTGGAGAAAAGGATGGAAGACATGATTCATGAGGCTTTGGAAGGTGGAGGGGGCATTACAGAAGCCAAAGGGCATGACCAAAAACTCATAGTGGCCCTCATGAGTTCTAAAGGTAGTCTTGGGAATATCTGCCTCTTTCATACATATCTGTTGGTAGCCAGAACGCAGATCCAGTTTAGTGAAGAATTGGGTGCCACTCAATTCATCCAGGAGGTCATCAATGACAGGAATGGGGAATTTGTCTTTGATGGTAAGTTTGTTGAAGGCACAAAAGCTAGGACACATTTGCCAAGAACCTTCTTTCTTCAGAACCATGACCACAGGAGATGAATAGGGACTCATACTAGGGTAGATAACGCTTGCATTAAGGAGTTCCTAGATGATTTTCTCAATTTCATTTTTTTGGGAAAAGGGGTGACGATACGGACGGATATTGGGAGGAAGGATTCCTGGTACAAGGGGAATGGAATGATTATGAACATCACGGGAAGGAGGGAGGCCTTGGGGAGTGGAAAAGACCAATTGATGTTTAGAAAGGATGGCTTGGAGGTCTTGCGGTATGGAAGGTGTCTCTGTTGCTTGTATGGCATTGAGTTGGGAGATAACACCATAATGACCCTTTTTGAGAAGCTTTTTCTATGTGATGGGAACTAATGATCTCAGATGAACCTGCGGTGATGCCTTGGAACATATATTGGTGGCCCTCTTGGTCGAATTGCATGGTTAAGTCTTTAAAATCCATGAGAATGGGACCGAAAGTCCTTAAACAGTCTGCACTCAGCACAATGTCACAACCTCCCATGTTGATATAAAACATATGGGATTTCAGGTGGTAGTCACCAATTTGGAGACGTACATTTTCACAAAGCCTTCCACATTTCATGGAACCACCATTGGCAATCATGATTTGGAAATTATTGATGGCATGGATGTAGCAATGAGTTTCTTGGGCAATGCAATGATGAATAAAATTATGGGTGTTGCCACTATCAACCAGAATGATGACCTTTCGATGCTTGATGTAACCGATTAGCTAGAGGGTTTGGGGAGAGGAGAAGCCAGTGAGAGCATTGAGGGAAATGACTGGTTCTACTTCAGGAGGGTCTGAGGGAGGGGTTATGTCAGTGGATTCAGGTGATTCAGACATAGAGGGAGTTTCTTCATCTTCTTCCAAAATCTCCTCGGAGATGGCCATAAAAAGATTTTGTTCTTTACACTTGTGGCCCAGGAAATATTTGTCATCACAGTTATAACAAAGGCCTTTGAGTTGGCATTCAACCATTTCATCTCGGGTCCATTTTTGGATCTTTAGTGGAGTAGAGGCAGTAGTGAGATTTACTGGTTTAGGGCGAGGGATGAAGGAGGGTTTGAAGTTTTGAGAAGATACAACCTGTTGTGCTTCTTTATCTCTTTTGGTTTCCTCCACCCAACTCTCAGGCTGAGCCATGAGGACATGGGCCCAAATTTCATCCTTGTGGCCACTGATAAAACACTCTCAGAAAAAGGCATCAGACATGCCCTCTGTTCTAAAAGCCAGGAACTCAAAGGCAGCTATAAAGTCTTCCACTGTTCCTAATTTTTTCAGCTTTGTCAAACGGCCCAAATGGTTGGTGTCAGTGTCAAAGCGTTCATAAAGCTCTGCCACAAATTGTGTCCAAGCAATATACCCTTGACGAGAATTTTTTCTCCATTGCCAACGTTCTTTATCTAGATGGAGAACACCATACCGGAGTTTGGCCAAGTCATCTGTAATGTTGTATAAATAGAAGTAATGTTCCATTTGGGTTACCTAACTAGTGGGGTTTGAGCCATCAAATTTGGTCACATCCACCCGTGGAAGGCGTAGGTCACGTTGAAAGTGATGGTTCTGCAAGGTATGGGAATGAGAGGAATGGTCACCTTCAGTATGTGGGCATGAGGAAGAGGAAGGGTTATCTGTAGGGATATGTAATTTGGTGGAGAGTGCGGAAAAGACTGATTCAAGCTGGGTGGTGAGTTCTTGTTTGATGTCGCCCATTGAGGACTGCATGGTTGTATTGATGGCGACGACATTGGCACTGTGTTGTTTCAATTCTTGTTGGGTCTCAATGAGACCGGACTGAAAGGTGTTGAAGTGAGCTTCCAAGTCTTGGCTACGAGTATGGGCCATGAGGATGGGGGAACTGAAAAGGGGCGGGCAGGGTAAAACAATTTTGCCTAAAAAATGATATGGATGAATGTGATAAGGGCGAAGAGATGAATCCA